>JAHBMJ010001372.1:91565-94065 GCA_018398765.1 Chromera velia
AAAAGTCAAGGGACTACAAAACAACACTTCAAAGAATCAAAGAAGCCGTCTATCATCTTTCACTTCAACAATTCACACAGAGAAGAAAACAAACTCTGACTGAGTCTGATTGGTTGTCAATGCATGTATGCATGATTCAAGCATGGCGGGTCCCTGGCGTATAGGCCCGGGCCCTGGCACGAGTGCTCTGTATTGGAGGCCCGCACATTTTTTTTTCCCATGGCCAAATTCAAGGGCAGGGGTTTATATACGTTCAGAGCTTAATTTTTTTAAAAAAAATGTTTTAATACAAGTGTGATTAATTCGCGGCATGCGCATGTACGTATACGTATCTGCATCTCTCCGAGACGGCCGTGTATGCTGTCCAATGTCACTGAGAGTGAACCATATATATATATATATATATATATATATATGCATTCGCTGTCCAGTATAGTTCACTTACGGCTTTCAGGGATCCGCACTGAAGGTTGGAAGAAAAGAGAGCAACACCAAATCTCTGAAAGAGAGTCAATCAGACAGGCACATGCACAGAGCTTCATCGGGCGCTTCTTTCTGGTTCCACTGTCGGTGCACGCAATCTCCTTGCGTGTCCTGCACCACCTGTATAGAAAGATCTGCCGCAGCCCTTTCCACGTGTCTGTTTTGAACATCATACCTTCCATTTCCTCATCTCCAGTTGACAGTGGAAGGCTCTGAGTTATCAAAAAACGCTCGTCGGTGCGTGTGCTGAATAGTACATAGACTCAGGTGCATGCCCTGCGGGAAGTTCAATTGAGGGCCTTTTCGATACATATTCCCACGGAGCTTCGCCCCTTCGCTTCGTCTGACCCACGAAGAACCACAACCCCCAAAACCATCAGGGAGAGAAACTGGACACCGCTTGTTCTGTCTACCTGCTGGAACAGAGGTCACAGAGGAGTTGGACTGACTCAATCTGCAGAAAAAGAACGGACACACACACACAGAGAAAGAGGAAACAGCAAGCCTTCCAGCGATATCCAGCAAGATGGGGAATCCAACGTTCCCTGGACTTCCTTTTGGGTCGAATGGTTTCTCTTCTTTTCTTCTGGTCCTTTTTGTTTTCGACAGGCTCTTCTCTTCAGGATTAGGTGTGTCTACAAACGTTCGTCGTTTTTCACAACGACCGTTATCCTTTCTTTCTGCCACACCATCCGAATCAGACAGACACGCAGAGTTTGTGGAACACACAGACTATTCAAGCCCGAAGTTCAAGTATTGCATGCACGAAAACAGGGCAGCTCGCTTTCTCGACAGGCCCTTTGAGCTCCCTGTGGAGAAATTCGCTTTGCCGGACACTTCTTTACGGGGCCTGGATGCTCTAGATGAGTACGAGGCCAGCCTGGTGTCCCACCCTGATCTTTCTGTGCCCACCCGGGAGGTACAACACTTGACCAGCGATGCATGCGATGGCCCACAGGCACCCTCAGATCCTGAGGGCTGCCTGCCGTGTTATGACTCTGTGGATGCTGCGTTGCAAAAGAGAATCTCTCTGTTCCCTCAAGCAAAGGAGCCGAAGAAAGTGGTGGTGGTTGGGGCCGGGCCGTCGGGTCTCCGTGCGGCGATAGACGCTAGAATGTTAGGGAACGAGGTGACATTGCTGGAGGCACGGGATTACTTTGCAAGGACAAACGTGTTCGGAATGATCTCCGTGGAGCACAGGTACGTGAGGTTGTGGAAAGACATGTTGTGTCTTATTGATTGATTGATTGATTGATTGATTGATTGATTGATTGATTGATTGGGTGAGTGAGTGAGTGAGTGAGTGAGTGAGTGAGCGATTGAGTGAGTGAGTGAGTGAGTGATTAGTTGATTGATTGATTGATTGATTGATTGATTGATTGAGTGAGTGATTGAGTGATTGATTGAGTGATTGATTGATTAATTAATTGATTAATTGATTGATTGATTGATTGATTGATGTCTTATTTCTCGAATGTTGAGAGCATTTTACTTTCTCTGGCTGTGCCTGCGTGCGGAAACATTCAATCAGGAGAGCGTGATGCGGGGAAGCTGGGGGGAAATTGTTGCATGAGACAAGTTCTTTCTCCTTAATTGTTTTCGTCGGTGTGACCGCGAAGGGAGGAGAGGGAAGCAGACAGAATCCAGACCCGAAAGAAAGGAAAACTCTTGCGTAGGGCCTTCCGTATTTGTCCAAGCTCCCTTTTGGTGTCTCACCTCACATCTTCTCTTCTCTCCTCTCCTCTCCTCCCCTGATTGCCTGCCTGCAGATATCTTGCTGCTGTGGGGATCCCAGCATCCTCTATTGGCAGGTGGGCTCTTTTGTCGATTGTCTGTTTGACTTGAAATTGAAGATCACCTTGATCAAGGAAGAATTTGTCAGACTTCTTTTTGTTCTCCTTCCTTTTGTTGAATGGCATCTGCAGGTATTTGGTGAGTCTGTCTGACGGTCGGAAGGTTGGCAAGTTTACAATGTCGATGGCTTCAAAGCAGAAGTATCTTCTCCTGCTTGCAAAAA
>JAHBMJ010001372.1:99065-111612 GCA_018398765.1 Chromera velia
ACTCGAAAGCTCCCGAGCGAAGCTGCTGTTTCAGCTCGACAAACCCATCCCCCAGGGATCGCTTGTTGGTGTTATCCTTCTTGAAGACAAGGAAGAACGCGAGCAGCGCTGCTAGCCAGTAGGAGACGGCCACACCCCAAAAAGGGTGACCAAGGAGACGCCCTACTGCAATGTTGCACACGGCCTGAATGGGAAGCCCTGCTGCAATGATAAAGGGAATCAGAGAGATCAGTAAGATGCCCACAGAGTTTGAGCACCCACGCGCCCAGCCCTGAGTTGTCATTGGGCTCCTACGAACACCAACAGACTAAAAAAAAAAGGTAATTTCGGAATGCGCCAGTCAGCCTCTCATCCACAGTAAGTCCTGAGTTGCAGCAGTCGCGCAACGAGGATGGTACAGGATCGGAAGTGTAAAGCTGTCTGAGCAAAATCTCCGACTACCGTGCACTCGATCAGCATCTCACTGTCAGATTGTGGCGGGACTTCAAGTAACTTTCTCAGATCACTGCAACACTCCGACAAAATTTTGCAGCTCGCGGCTCGCATCGGCTCGCCGCCCGGCCCCCCCCTGGCCCTATAGCTGCATGTGTGGGGGCCCCCGAATTGGGCCCCGCAATGTGGCTGGGCCCCGGCACAAAACTCCTATCAACTTCCCGGATTTTCGTGCATGAAATTAAGCTTAATGAAAAAAAAAATTCGAAAAAGGCTTTTCGGACCGTCAAAAAAGGGGAACTTCACGAAAATCCGGGAAGTTGATATAGGAGTTAATTGTGCCGGGGCCCAGTCACATTGCGGGGCCTTAATTGTATCGTCATGTATCGTCCCAACGATTCCCAACGCACAACCTACCTTCAGACTTCTCAATCGAATCTGCACACCTGAAAGAATCGATCATTACAGTTATATCGATATATATAATAAAGTAACTGTCGATTTGACCTTCGTGAGACTCGACTCTGCCTGCCGCTGCGAACCGGGAGAGACCCCTTACCCCCCCCGCTTCGTCCCCATGCCACTCATTCCCCATAGCGTCTCCGTCTCGACCACCGGAGATGATTTGCCCCCCTCCAGCCCCGAGAGCGGCGCCCCCAAAACGGGCGTGTGTACATCCTCTGTTGACTCGGAGGCTTTCCTTCACCCCACCTCCACGCGGGCTACTGTGCACCTCGCGAAAGAGAGCTTGATGACGGGACTGGGGGGGATCGATCGTCAGAGTAAGGCCTCAAAGAAGCAGGGATTCGCTGTGCCTGCAGACGCTCTGGAGGAGTGTTCCTTCCCTCTGACCCCCATCAGCCCCCATGCGCGTCTCTCGAAAGAGGGGGTGGAGCTCATGGACTTGAGCACAGAGCTGGCAGCAGCGGGTGTCACCGAGTCGTGTGACCTCCACGATACCACCACTCGTCAAGTCGTTGGCGAGGTCTTGCTCGCTGCTGTAGAGTGTCGATTTGGAAAGCGAACGGTGCACCTCGCTGACACCAGCCGCGTCAATGGTGGGGCGAAGTATGGGGAAGTGACTGCACGTGACACCGGCTCTGGTGTGTTGCGCAATGCCCACCATGTGTTTCATCTAGATAAGTTTTGGCCGGGGGTTACTGAGCTGTACGCTGTCGAGAATGAAGAAGAGGCTGTGCGCGCAACGATCAAAGAGTACGCTTTTGTGTGGGGGGAAGACTGGCAGCGGTTGGGCGTGGAGGAGGAAGAGGGGGCCTCGGCATGTCTCGGACGGAGTGGCATGATGCTGCAAGTGTGGATGTCTCTCACACCCGGGGAGATCACACAGCACCCCCTTGCACTGGTCGACAGAAGCTCTCTGTCGTTGACAACAGAAACCACCACTACGCAGCACGTGATCTTCGAGAAACTCTCTGATACCATCGCGCTGCTGAAGGCAAGTGCGGCATCCGACCCTGTCGAAGGTCTCCGTGTGCTCTGGCGGCCTCGAATGAAATTCGGGGAGGCTTTTGTGTTCCTCACCACCGGCAGTCCCCACTCTGCGGTGTGGGTGGAGGGTGAGCCGGATGCGAGACGTCGGAGTGCCGAGATGAGATTGCTCTTGCTGGACCGGTAAGAAAGAAAGAAGGCTGGCTGGCTGTCTTCGTGCGCTACCCCCTGGTTATGCAGGCAGGTGCGCTTGCGAGGGTCCTCTTTCGGCTCAGTGGAAACGTGTCTGAAAACCCTCGCCCATCCTTTGAGATGAGTGAAGGTAGGGGGGAGATTCCGGCCTGAGGTCTTGGACCTAGGTCGTAACTAAGGAAGTGCATAGGTTCTTCCACGGTGGCCTTGTGTCATCGAGGCGCATCGTCTTGTGAAAGAAGGAAGGTTCCGTCCAGCATATTTATTGTCAACTTGCATTGCTTGCATGTGACTGGGGAGGGTTTTGAATGTCCTCAAAGTGCATTCAAGTTGTTTGCACATGCGTGGGGGGGCTTCACATGTCGATTGAACCCCTCTGAAATGGTTAATCTCTTGTACCAAGCAATCGTCCGGCCTTTTATTTTCTTTCATGCATGTGCTTCTGCCCGCGTCTCCTCTCGTCAACTGTACGGGATTTGGTTTTCAAATTGATCGGAGCTTCGATCAGTTTTTTGTTTTCCCTCCCATGCGGTAGTGTTCATGAAGGGATGGATGATCCTTTCGGACAGTGACTCGTGCACGTGATGCGTTGAACTTGCTGTTTTCCCTGTTCCTCTCTTGCCTTTTGGATTTGCGTGTGCGCGTGCGAATCTCCCATCAGATCTTGTCGAAAGTGAAGACGACAAAGAAGGACGATCTGCAGGAGGACAATAAATAAAAGGTCCATGATGTGTGTGTTCTGTCTATCCTGTCTGTCTGTCTTCCTGCTGACCATCTGTAAAAAAGGAGACCAAAAGCAGAGGGAAGAAAGAAAAATGAACACTTAAGTCTTCCTTTCTGTCTGTACGCGTTTCTTTCTATCTAAGCCTGCGTTGTTTTTCTGGAGAGTCAGTTGGTCTGTCTATCTATCTGTTTGTCTATCTGTCCGTCCGTTCGTCCGTCCTTCTTGCTCTCTTGTCGGAGAGGAAAGGAAAGGGAAAAAGAGAAAATCAAGAAAGAGAGAAGGAAAGGATGGAAAAAGAAAAGAAGGGAAACAGGAAGACCATCAAGCATGTGTGTTTGTCTTCCCGTCTGCGTATGTTGTCTCCTCTCTTATATTTCCTGTGTGTCGATGCATGGGTATGCGGGCGTGTCCCTTCCCGCTCATGCAAGCATAAATTGTTCGCGTACATGCGTGTGTCTGCACGTGCATCCTAACGCTCGCGTCATGCTTCTGTCACGGGCATCAAACGACAGCGAAGGCGTGCGTCAACCTTCCATAGAGATTCATTTGCGTTCGAGGACGAACGCTCTTCTTCTGTGCATGCGTCGTGGATGTCATTTGGCGCACAGAAGGAATTTGAATGGCGTTTAATTTATTGAGTGCAGAGAACTTGCGTTGGTTGCAGAACCACGGAATGAAAGAGAAATAGCTCTGTTGTGAAGAGCGACTGACCGCACCGCTTTTGTCTGACTCTGTCTGGTGCTGTATCCTTCCATCTTTGTGTGTATTTTGGTAGGGCGGTGGTTGAATGGACTCAAGGAGCATTCGAGTATCAGTGAGAAAGAAAGGCTGGTCGAGCTGAAGCCGCTTAGATTGGAGTAGTCCTTTCTTCCCTTGGCTCGGTCTCCTCTTTCTCTTTCTGGGTGTCCAGGTGACAGTTTCTGCCCTTGTTTGTTGCCTTCCCTTTGTCTCTCTCAAGAACCGTTCCACTAGAACCCCCGTCTTCCCCTGCAGAGCTAGTTGGAGAGTCATGCAGCATGCACAGGGGTGATGCAGGGAGGAGGAATAATGGACTCGGATGGAGAAAGGCGTGATCCACACCTTAATTTCAGATGCCAGAGCCTGACTGGCAGAGCTAGGTGCAGGAGGAAATCAAAGAAACCATGCAGGTTAAATTATGGGATAAAAAATTCTCTTTAAAATTTAATGCGTACATAAATTCTTAAGTACATTGGAGATTTATCTAGACTCTAGAGTTAGATCTACACATCTATAAGATAGGATAGGATAGGTAGTGACCACTGACCAGGTTTGATTTGATTTGAGGTCAGGCAGGTCAGGCTTAACTTCAAATCAAATCTGCAATATAATTAAATCTGCAGGACCAGTGCAGGTCTGATGGGGCTTGCTTTGACATCCCTATCAAATCTATACATCAAATCTACCTGAAATATGACTTTTAACCTTAAATCTGTGCCCTGGAGGCCCAGTGGAGGGCTTTGCCTCCCAGACCCCTCGTTGTTATTTTTACAAAGGCGACTTTAATATAACAAATAAAAACACATCTTTAAAAAAACAAAGTATTCCACCATTTTTCTGACCATTTTTAAGAAACAATTCCCTAAAGAGCTAGCTAAAGAGTTCCCAGTGTTTCAAATCGAATCATTTCTTCAAAGACAGTCAAAAACAAAAAATTGTAAGTTGTTATTGGTAAAAACTAGGAGAACTTGCATGTTTGGAAAGTTTTAGATAAAGTTTAACTTCAAATCCAACCTCAAATATTTGCTTAGACTTACAAATCTAGAGCCTTAACCTCAAATCAAATGTTCCAGGTTGCCCTGCGGTCCACTGCCGGGCTAGTGACCATGTTTGATTTGATTATATTTGATTTGATTTGATTTGATTTGATTTGAGCTTCAACCTCAAATATTTAATATTTGAGGTAAGATTTGAGGTTAACCTCTTAGGGTTCCTCACTGAGTCACTGACTTACTGTCACTCTGATCATTTTTCTCATGACAATAGTTATCAGAACATTTCTGATGTGTGTTTCAAAAATTTAAAAAAATATATATAAAATTACAACTTATTAGTTCTGTAAAAAAAATATGCCTGTGTGGCAGTGTATATACACTAGTCACTGAGACTCACTCTAGTACTAATAGAGATTAAGAACGTAAAATTAATAGATTTGAAATTGCATATAACTTTTTGTTGATACGATAAAGTTAGAGCACGTACCAAAATTGAGGTGACAATCACTCAGCTTTATGGCACTTCCTGTTCCTCTGCTTCATGATCACTTTCTTCAATATGAATCGAATCGATCGGTGGTGGGAGCTGCTGAGAGCTTTTTCTCTGGCTTTTCGGCTTTCCAGGAGTGGGTGCTCCTGGGCGAGAAAGACGAGAACCGCGCACACGTTTGCTATTTGTTTGTCAGACGTGATCGTCAAACCATGCTGATTGATGAGGTAGGTTTGAAAAGAACTGGTTGCCGCTGCTGTATATTCACAGCCACAAATAGTTTCTCCTTCCCCCTGGCTCCTTATATTTTCACCTGACACTAAATCATATTTGCCCCCTTTTGCACGGACCATATTTTTTTTGCGTACCCGGCTCTAAAAACAAATGCCTCCTTCTTCTCGTTCAACCCTGTCGGATTGTGTGACATGTCTTTATGGGGTGTAAAATGTTTGCAGACGCTCAAAAAGAGGGCCGTAAAAGATGTTTCAGTACCAAAAAAGTCAATACAGCTGTTCGGGAAAACGTTCAGCTGATCGGTTTACCTCTGCATGAAGTAGAAGAAGGGGGTAAAACGTCAATTTCAGTGCAGCTCAAAACGTTTTTTGTTTGAGAGCAAACCATCAAGATTTAGGTTTTTTTATTTGAATCAGCATGCGTGACGGATCGGTACTTGCAAAAGTTTTTTCGGGACCTTCATATTTGAGGTTGAAAGTCATATTGATCAAATATTTGATCATATTTGATAGGTCTTTAAACACTAGGTCCTCCCTGACTGGATATTTGATTTGAGCTTAAGCCCTACCTCAAATCAAATCAAATCAAACATGGTCACTATGCCGGGCCTCGACTTACACCATCATAAAGTATATGTACTAGTATTATGTAGTGCCTAGATAGCCTAGTTTAGTATGTTGCATACTTTCAGCTGTAGTTCTAGCTATAGTTTTTGCTTGCAAAGTTGCTTTTAAAATCAATGACATATCGATCTGTTTGACTGTAGTACTTGATCTGTACGTTATTCGACTGTTAAATTCAATGTGTACTGCACTTCTGAATTAAGTCATCCATGTAGTAAGTATAAGGCTCTAAGTATGGGGTGTTTCTGTGTGAAACATATGCGAAGCAGGCTACATGGTACCGCATGTAAGGAAAGACTGGCAATGTGTGCAAAACAACTCGGCTTGAAGACTAGACTTGAAGAATCTGATTCAATAAAATGGCAATGCTTCAGTCGATGTGCTTCCTGAGTGGAACACTTAAAGCTGCCCAGGCCTAAAATGGACCAACATGCGAAGGGAGAAGATTGCGCCGTCTTTTTATATCCCTTTGAACGGTAGGTGGACACAGACAGGCACGACGACTGATGCAGCACAATGTCATGCATGCAACAGAGAGAGAGGTTTTCAAAAAAACCACTGGCAGACTGTCACGGTGACATCGAATATATGGCAGTGCCTCATTCTTCATTACTTTGCTCAGTGACACTGTCCGCATCGGAGACTTCATTAGACTCGCCTCAAATGTAGTACTCCTGCAGTCCAGAAGCAGAGGGGTTCTGCCTTTCCACTGAGGGAGACGGAGGGAGGATTGTCGAGGCTGATGCGCGCTGCACGCACTCCTGAATTTTTGGTAGAGCCTCTTTGAAAAGTGAATTTTGTGGTTTTTAAAGAGGGTTTTAGCGTAGTTTTAGGGGGGTTTTCACCCCTCAGAAGAAGACTTTTTGCTTATAAATGAATTTTTGGCAGCTCGTGACTAAAACGTGAACCAATGGTTCATGAGTGCGTGCAGCACGGGCTGATGCAGCTGTTCGATCTTGAAACTCGGCTTGCAGCTGCATGTGCAGCTTTGCCTCCACTGCCTGCACTGTCCTCTCTGTCATCTCTTTTTTGACTAGTTCTCACAGGAACAGCTTCGGCACTGTCTCGTTCTCCCCCACAAGAAACGACTGGTCTGCCGTGTCCTTTTCGAGAATATGCAAGGCTGTCAAGATGTAGTCCATGTCATATCTCAAGTCTTGTTCGATCATGCAGGCGGACATCAGCTGTTGGACTCCGCATCGAGAAGCGGCCAGGCGGGGAAGGAGAACGATCAGATTCTGAGGCCCACTCACAGTTATGGGGTACGGATGTACCCCCAGAGGAAAGACAGTGGGGACAATGACGGAGTTGTACAGGACGATACCAAACTGAAAGGCGTCTTCCTCCAGTTAGACCTCCCTCGCCGCACAGTTCATGGCCTTGTCTAGGAGACTCATGTGTGATAGTGTACCACACACGTCTGCCACCCCGGTTCCACCAAATTGAATTGACAGAGTCACTCTCTGCCCCCTGCACTCTACAAATTGCAAAGCAGAGGTATGACCGAAGTCAGAGAGTTTCGGTTATCCCTTGGTGTCCATTAAAATGTTTTCACCTTTGAGGTCTCTGTGGGCTACTGAATTTTGATGGTAGGCCTGGAGGGAATCGGCTACTTTTGCCTAAAATCCCAAAAGCTTTCTCATTCTGTATTCTGGGGCGGGCAGGAGGAAATTCGGGCTCCTAGCGACAAGCACAAGAACGCCCGTCTGGCCGGCGGTTCTGAGAGAGGGGGGGAGGTCGGTCTCTCTCTATTCCATGCGGACGTTATTGATTGTGCCCCTGCATTTCTTGGTAACCAGCCCGATACAGGGCTGATTTGGCATGCCTGCAAGGTGCCCCTGGCTGTCAGTAATCTCCAAAAAACATCTCCACCATGCACCACCTAGTATACCACTGTGCCTCCCACCACAAGGTTGGTCCGGATATGGAGGATCTCGTCCTTCAGATGAGAGGCGGAGAGCAGGACCCCCGACTTCACAAACTTTCCTACAAATTCACGTCCCTTCATGCTGTTCAGCCCCCCCCCTGCCAGATCCCCTTTGTAGTATATGACGAAGAAGTTGTAGTCAGCAGACCTGTATGGGAGGGGTCTTACCCAGTCGGTCTCAAATTCTGCATCCGAGAATAAAAGTGCCGTGTCCAGGCAGTCTTTTTCAGCTGGAGACAGTCCTTAAGCGCCAGGCACGCGGGTTTCTGCATGGAAGAAGGTTATAAAGGAGTCTTGGGCTCCCAGCCTCTGTAGACGATTTTAGGTAATTAAAAAGTAAAACTGAAGGATTGAGGGAAGAGATGCAAAGAAAGGAATGAACACCGAGACTTCTCTTCGAGGTTAGCCAATCTTCTGGACAGATTTGTTTATCAAGCGACTGACCCGGAATTTTCTGAACCACTCTCCAAAAGGTGTCCCCAGAACACTCACGGTGTCTGTAAAACCGAAGTCGACTACTTTTGCCTTCTTCTCCTGCCCCATTCCCTTCTGAGTCAACATATTCTCTCTTTTGATATTATTTGATATCTCTATGCACAGTCGCCTTACCTTGGGGTATACGAGGCACGTGCATCGTATCCAGTGCTCAAAACAGCGACATGAGATCAGCCGTGGAAGAGCAGCACTTCCCCGGTCTGGACCGCCCCGTTTGGATAGAGCTCCTCCAACAAGCTGCCCTTTCCGATGAGGTTCGGATGTTGCTATCTAAAAATGTTTGACAAGCTGGCCAACTCGAGGCCTTGGCTGCTTCCGTCAAAGTGACGGTATGTGAAAACGGGACCAGACCGACTCCAATACTAATTCCGACTCCAAAATTTTTAAAAATATACAAACAGTTTAAACTAGTTTAAACATATTTAACATCGTTTAGTGTATGTTTATCGATTTTTTTAATGTTTTTAAAGGTTTTAAATTGGAGCCCGGAGTGAGAATGAAGGTTGGAAGTATAGTAGTATTGTGGCAGGCCGGGCCGCAGCGGGTACGTACGTACGCGTGTGCATGCACGTGCCGCGCGGGCATGCCTGCAGCGCCACACCGCCGTCTGTGCGCGCGGCCCCAACCGGCCCGCTAACATGCGTTGACTCGATCAGAACTTGACTGATGCACGTATTCGCAGTTTATGTTCGTGCGTCAGATCCGATGTAAAAATCCAATTATGCTTTCAGCAGACTGAAGCATCTGTTAGAGAGCAAGGATCGAAGAAATTACTAGAGAAATTAAGAGTTCCTGCTTCATTCCCTTCAGTTAGCTCCCCGTTGCTATGCAGATTTACTGTAGGGTGCACTTGTTGTTAGAGATATTGCGCCGGTGTAGGCACTGGTGCTATAGTATGGCTACACTTTGAGGCTAGACTTTGAAGTGCCACTTGGCTGAGCTTTGCCGTCTCCTTGTAGACAACAGTTCATATGGGCAAGCGGTTTTAATTGTCATATCAGAAAGACCCACATTGGTCCACCTGTTTACACTTTATCCTTCCTTCTCATACTTTATGGGTGCCAGAGTTTGGAGCTCTCGCTTGCTTCTGGTGTGGAGGAGGAGTTGCGTTCGTCTCGTCTCTTTCATCAGTTTAGGGTTGGGCGTCTCTGGGTGGAAGGACTTTAATCGGTCGACTCAATGACATGTCAGGGAATGATCCACGTAGGTTTCTCTATTCACCCTTCCTTCTTTTTATTCTGGCTGTGTGGATGCAGAGTTTGATGCTCCCTCGTCCCTCTCGTATGGAAGAAGAGTTGCTTTCGTCTCGTCTCTCTGGTCAGTTTGCGATTGCAAGTTTCTGTGTGCAAGGGGGGCAAGAGGTAAGGTTCTGTCAGAGAGATGCCCACCCCTCTTTTTCTTTCAAGCCGTCATTCTTTTTATATTATCTGTCTGGATGCAGGCTTTAAGGCCTCTTCGTGTGTGTTGGGGAGCTGGAGCTCTTTTTACCAGGATTTTTGGTGAGTTTGACCGTAAGCGTCTCTTTATGTTACGCTGGGCAAGCGGTTGCCTTCTGTCAGAGAGATGCCCACCCCTCTTTTTCTTTCTGGCCCTCATTCTCTTCACTTTGTCTGTCTGGATGCAGGCTTTAAGGCTTCTTCGTATGTGCATTGGGGAGCTGGGGCTCAGTTGGTTGCCTCTCTTATTTCTTCGGTCAGTCGCTCTAGAGGCTTTGAGGGGTAGGGTGCAGGGGGGGTTGTACAGCACCGGGGGACATATGATGGCTTGGAGCGAGGAGTGAGAGACTCTGAGGCATGTACGAAAGGTAATCAAGAGAGAGGACGGCCGGGTGACAGAGCCGAAGGGGTAGAGAGGGAGCTCCACGTGCTGCTAGGAGATCGACGGGCAGAAAGGACAGTCTGAGTTTATGTGGCGCCGGGGCTGGCCGCCACTTGTGCCCAACTGGGCTAGGGCAGGGCAGGCTAGGGCTGTGATCAGACATCATAGAGAAGTTATGAGAGCTAGAGAGGCCGGAGAGGGAGTAGTAAGAACTTGCGTGCACAGGAGAGATGGAGTTCCATGCTTATGGAAGGGCATTGGTGGGTATGCGAACTCAAGAGGCCGGGGGACGGCGGCCGCGGCGCCATAAAGACCCGAAAGAGGGGGGCGGGGCGGGGCCGGTGGCGGCGCCGCACAGCGGGTTAGGGAATCTAGGGCAGGAATGACTAGCCGGAAGTAGAGGTCAGAGCGTTCGAAAGGGCAATGGTCTCGGAGCGGTACGAGACAAGTAGACTCGGGTGGCCGGACTAGGCCGGGGGGCGGGGTGTGGCCGGCGGCGATGCCACAGAGACCTGAAGGAGGGGGGTAGGGCGGGGTGGGGCTGGTAGTGGCGCCACACCCGGAGGAGGCCAAAAGAGACTGAAGAGCCAGATGGGGGGAACGATGGGGTGTTTGGCCCTATAAAATAGACTACTTTGTTTGCTGAACTGTACCAGAGGCGGCTGTACCGCTCTTTTGGTCTCATCTGACTTCTTTTTTTTTCTGGTGTCCCTAAATCCCCCATAGAGCTACATATTCAGAGCACTGTGGACAAAACAGGGCTGTTTTGTCCACAGTGGTCGAGGCCAAAAAATGTTTTTTTCCGGGACAAAAAAAAAGTTGTTCCAATCGCTTATTTATATCAAAATAAGCATTCCTTTCTTCCGTCCTGGAAAAAAACTGTTTTCGGCCTCGACCACTGTGGACAAAACATGCAGCCCTGTTTTATCCACAGTGCTCTGAACAGGTTTGTAGGGGATTTGGTGACGAATAGAAAAGAAAAGTATCAGATGAGGCCAAATAAGCAGTACAGCTGCCACCGGCACCCTCTGGCACGCAAGGCAATTTATGTTTCATGTCCTCATTCATCACCGTTCCCCCCTACGAGCCTCCCTTGGCTTGCAGCTCTGGGCCTGCTTACTCTGTGCATGATGACCGCGGCCCCGCCCCGCCCCCCCGCGCCCCTCCCGCCGCCCTACCACCCACTGCCCTGGTGTTGTTCTGCTCCTTCGCATGATTCAGAAGCAGAAAGCAGATCGAGTTGAAATCTTTTGAATTCCCTTTTCTTTCTATTTTCTGTCTCTTTCTACTGTCATCTGTTTACTTTTTCTCATATGAATATCCTTTGAATCTGGATGCAGGTAAGTCCACGTCAACTTTGAAGGTGTAAGGACGGACCATCTACCCATATGGCTTAAGGCTTGTGTAAGCGGCTTGTTCTAAGTCTGCCTCAGCTGACCCTTAACGCTTTCTTTTCGCCGTTTCTCTGTCTCTG
The DNA here is from genome assembly GCA_018398765.1 of Chromera velia. Taxonomy (NCBI): domain Eukaryota; family Chromeraceae; genus Chromera; species Chromera velia. The sequence continues at coordinate 110,657 of JAHBMJ010001372.1, forward strand.
TCTCTGCGTATGTGAATCCCTGTGTCTGCGTGTGTGTGTATGTATATGTGTATGTGTGTATGTATGTGTATGCACGCACGCGCATATGTGCATGCATTGTGTGTACGTGTGAGAGAGAAGGTTTTCATGCATACCGTCTGTTAGTCTCCTTTTCTAGCTAGTGTTTCTTTCAGAAATAGATCCTGCTTTCTGTGTCTTTCTATCAGTAAGCCAACGTGTGTATGTGTATGTGGATTTGTGTGTGTGTGTATGTATGTGTATGTATGTGTGTGTGTGTGTGTATGTGTGTGTGTGTGTGTGTGTGTATCTGTGTGTGTGTGTGTACGTATGTGTGTATGTGTATGTGTGTGTGTGTGTATGTGTGTGTGTGTGTGTGTGTGTGTGTGTGTATGTGTATATGTGTATGTATGTGTGCGTGCGTATCCATGAGCATGTGTGCACGCAATATAAGATGTCTTCTCTGTATGCTTCTCTGTCTGAACGTTTTCATATTTGATTGGCCGCACTCCTTTTTCCTACGTCTTTCAAGTAGTCATCAACCAAAAAGTATATGCAAACGTGTCTTTCTCTGTGTGTTTGCTAGTATGCTAGCTAGTATGTTTGTGTGCGCCTTTTTATGTGCCTGTATGTGTCTAGTATACCTGCTCTCTCCTCCCTCTTTCCTTCTGAACGCTTCTCGGCCAGCTTCCCTTTAGTCCATGATCCCTCCCTTCCCATTCTGCTTACGCGGGTGCATGTGTCTGCATAGAACGGCATAGAATCGATCATGGGGTCAACGTGCGAATTACGTGCATGCGTGTACACTTGTAAACTTTAAGCTGCATGAAAGAAGTGTACAGAACGTAAAAAACAAAGGAGAAGGAAAAGACGGGAAACAAATACACATCTATGTGTTTTTGTTTCTTAGATGTGTATTTGTTTCTCTTTTCTCTCTCTCTCTCTCTCTCTCTCTCTCT
>JAHBMJ010001372.1:116646-127587 GCA_018398765.1 Chromera velia
CAACTATAAAGAATTGCTTCTTCTACAAGGGAAACAGTGCAGGAAGGAGGGTTTCATAGCTAGGCTGGTCAGACCGGACAGGAGGTGGTCAGCAGGGGTCGGAGAGAACAGAGCACAGAGACAACATAATTCTTTTTACAAAGAACTCACACTATACGGCGCAAAAGCTTGTAAATCGTTCTGCGTGTGTCAATGAGAAACTGTGAAAAAGAAGGATAGGTCCGTAGGTAGATCCAGATGTTTAGAGGGAGACCAGTACGGAGTGCCACAAATGAGAAAGGATTAACGAGTAAGGAGCACTTGCGTCAGGATAGTACGGACCGCTTTCAAGGACTGACACACACGGAGCAAGTGGAAGACATTCAAATGCATGAAAGCTGAGCGATTGTTCTGGGTGGAAAAATGTCTGGCAGGACTGAGAGCTGCGCAAAGCTTCAGAAGAGGCAGTCAAAAAATGGAGGCTCCGGCAGACTCTCCATCTACCCTCTCTCAGTGACCTCCCTTGTACGTTTCTATTAAGCTCCTAGCAGAACAAAGAAGCTAGATGCTAAGCAAATCATCATACAAAGCGAGAGAGCGAGCCGTGCTTCCTTAACCGACCTGCAAGTGTCCTCAAGTCTCCGTCCACCAACACCTGCAAACAAGGAGGGACAGGCGTTCACGCTTTGTACAGTTAAGGAAGCACTTCTGTCCAGCTTATTCTGCATGCACAAGGTTCCAAGGAAAAGACCAAGAGCCTAAGAAGTAGCGGGTCTGGACAGGCTGACCTGGAGGTTGACCCTGGGGCTCCCAAGACTGTGACCTGCAAGGAAAGAGTAAGGAGAGCGATGAGGGCAACAGTACTTTAATACCTAGATAAGGCCGGCAGCCCTTCCTCGCTTAAACAGGAGGAGTAGCAGCAAGCAAAAAGACGTTGGAAACAAGACTAAGACGGCTGGTGTCCACTGGACCTACCTCCAAGCTCCACTTCGTACCGACCGAAGATATCCCAGAAATTGTTGTTGCAGCCGTCTTCTCCAGAGCCCCGAAAGTACACTCCCGAAAAAAAAGTCAAAACCGAGAAAACGCTCTGTCAAACATCTTCTGAAACCATCAGAAGACATCTGATAGAGCGCTTTTTGTGACAACATTTCTGTGGGAAAAGTCTGTTTGCTCAGAGGTTCAGAACTCCGCAGTTTTGAACCTGTAGACCTTCAAGATGGATAAGAGACTTCAGACCCGATTATTGGCCAACAGAGGCAAAGTCGGCTGTGTGCGTTGAAGGAGCAGGGTGCCACCATCCCCTCTAGCCCCGTGGCGGCGCCTCCCAGACCCACGATAAGCCCATGTCTGGACCTAGCGGTGGGGGGGTTGGACCCCCCTTGCCCAAGGTTCAGAAGTGTGGACTTCTAAACCTCGGGCAAAGGGGGGGGTGTCCGACCCAACTCGAGGTCCCTGACCCAAAACAGTCAGGGAAGGTGTTCTGAGACTGTTTTAGGTCAGGGACCTCGAGTTGAGTCGGACAGCCCCCCCCCCCCCGAGGTTTAGAAGTCCGCACTTCTGAACCTTAGGCAAGGGAGGTCAAACCCCCCCGCCGCCAGGTCCAGACATGGGCTTATCGTGGGTTCGGGAGGCACCGCCACGGGGCCAGAGGGGATGGCGGCACCCTGCCCCTTCAACGCACGTAGCTGACTTTGCCTCTGACGGCCAATATTCGGGTCTGAAGTCTCTTGTCCATCTTAAAGGTCCACAGGTTCAAAACTACGGAGTTCTGAACCTCTGAGCAAACGGACTTTTCCCACAGAAATGTTATCACAAAAAGCGCTCTGTCAGATGTCTTCTGATAGTTTCAGAAGATGTCTGACAGAGCGTTTTCTCGGTTTTAACTTTTTTTTCGGGAGTGTACTTTCGGGGCTCTGGAGGAGACGGCTGCAACAACAGTTGCTGGGTCACCTCGGGTCGGCATGAAGTGGAGCTAGTAAACTTAGATCGAAGTAGGTGTTGCTTTGAGTATGCTTTTGCCAGCCTTTGCATTGCGCGTACTTGCGTGCATGTTGCATCGTTGCATATCAAGCGTTGCACATCTATTGTTTTAGTCACTCCATGTTCAGTCTGATAAATCAAGAAGATTAACGTCATCTGGCAAGACTGAATTCTTCAGTCTTCTAACAGTTTCTGACTCAGTCTGTCTGAGCCTGACTTTCTAGGAAGTCTAGGAAATCACAGTTTCTTATGAGAGGTTTGATGTCATGATAGAAATAGCTCTGTATTTCTATACCACTATGTCTTTTGTACGGTCACCAGCTATTTTGCTCTTTCTTCCAAAAAAATGGCCCAGAAAGACATTCAGTTTCCCCCCCCTGTTCCTCCACTCAGGAAGGACTACACCTTTCAGTCTGCCTGGTTCAATGCTTTGAGAACTTGGCTGCGTTTTTCTTGTTCTCTGCAAGGAGCTGAGGGCTTCGTGGGTGCCCTGATCCTCCAGACTGCAGAGGTTGATCCTCCGCTTGCTGCTGCCTGTGAGAACGCGTTCAACAACCTGGTGACGGCCAAGAAGTGGCCCAAACGTGTCACTCAGTCTGCGCCTGCCTACTTTTCCTCTTCTGTAGATGGGGGCGCCAACGACCCCGCCCAGCAACCGGCAGAGAGCGATGCTGCCTTCAAGCTGCGCCTCACGACTTTCCTGCGTGAGGTCTACCTCGATCGCGTCGCTTCTTCCTGCGTTGTGGCCTCATCCGACACGCGTCGCCGTCTCTGTCAGAACTACATCCAGAACTACAAGGACCAGACGTTTGGCAAGAGCCTCTCCATCATGGAACTTTTTAAGGGCTTCATAAAGTGTATCGAGGCTGCAGGTTCAGGGTTACAGATTTCAGACAGGGATCTGGGGGAGGCCTTTGCAAAGACTTAGTGTCTCCCTCCGCAGATTCAGCAGTTCGCAGCAGCACAGGGGAAGGCTCTAGAACCAAAACAGGACAACGCCTCCGTCTCCGTCACCCAGTCATGGGCCCGATGGCAGATATGGTTGTCTGAGTGGTTGCAGAACCAAGGAGAGTACAGCCACTTCAATGGGTTCTCTCGCATCCTCGAAGTGCACGAGGATTACATCAAGTGGAGTAGAGGCCCCAAAGAACTCTCTGTGCCTTCTCAGCAGGGCACTTCGATATTTGCACTGTTCCCTGCCAATGCCGTTCAGTCACTCCAACAGCATCAGGGGTAGGGACCCCACCAAAACCCCCGAAACCCCCCTATCCACATTCCTAATGAATACCTCGCCTCCCTGACTCCTGAGCATGTCCGCGTCATGCGTGCAGTGCTTCGCAAGTACTCCAGGTACACTCACAGGGGCGGGGGGGTGGCAATAGGGGTGGACAGAGGGGGGGCTACCAGAATTCACAGCCAAGCTCGCAGCAAGGTCGAGGCAGGGGGGGTGTACCAGTGGTCCCTTCCTTCCGCGGTCGTGGATACAACCCTTCTGGAAACCGTATGACCAGGACACCTTCCACCCAGTTCCGTACCCCAATCGCGTAAAAGGGCGGTAGGAGGGCTTTCTCCGGTGTACGAGGAAACAGCAGGGGCCGTGGAGGAAGGGGTGGATACAGAGCATACTACACTGAGACCGATGAGAATGGCTTTCCCCTTCTCCCTGAGCAGGAGGAGGAAGGAGAGGGGTACTACAAGGAACAAGAGTATGAGGAGCCCGCCTACTCTGATCAGGAGTTGGCCCATTTCCTCGCAGTGACAACCCAACGCATCCAGGAGTTAGATATCAGCCCTGATGCCTACCTAGAGCAGTACGGTGATCAGTCTCAGTCCGAATCGCTGCACGTCTTCGTAGCCAATCCGCCTGTCCAGCAGATGGATTTCTCCTTTCGTTTCTCTGCCTCCCTTCTAGCCTCCGCACAGACAGCCCTGTCTGTCTCTCACTCCGCTTCACTTCCATCCGTCCTTCGATTGCTCCATGACACAGGGTGCACATTCACACTGATCCCAGAATTCATTCTCAGACATCCGTGCATCCGTGTTCTGTGGAGACGACCCCTGTACTCCAAGTATGCGAGTGCAGAAGGGGGGGCGGGTATGGGGATTGAGTGTAGCGAGCGAGTGGCGATTGAGGTCCGCGATCTGCCGATTTGGGGGGGGGGGGCGCAGCCAACGGTGATCATCGGAAACGTCACGAGACACCAAGGGGTGGAGTTCATCATCCTCGCATCCCTGTATGTTGATGCTTTCTTTGAAGGCAGAGCGTTGGTGCTTTGTGGGCTGAGTCAGACGGAACAACTCTTCATTGCACTTGACCCCAAAGGACCTCCCTCTGGATCAACCCCCAGACAGTGTCGCTGGACAAGCTTCACAACCATCAAGCCCGGCAGGACCCACCAGACGAGTGGGAAAGGAACGTGGGGCACTGCCCCACTGCCGGTGAGCTGAGAGCAAGATGAACATTGAGTGCACGCAGTGATTTTTTTTCTTTCCTCTTCTCTTTCCCCCTATCTCTGACCAAAGCACTGCACCGTCACTCCAGTTGTTCCTTCAGTCTCTCTCTCTCCCTTACAGTTCGTGTCCCGACAAAATCGGAAGTCTCAAACTGTTTGTGTCCCGAAAAGAAACGTCGGATGTGCCAAACTGTTTGTGTCCCGAAATCGGAAGTCTCGAACTGCTTGCTTATGTTGTGAATTGTCATTAACCATTGTCTGGCTTCTCTCTGCACGGTAGGAGAAGGGAAAAGGGAGAGTGCTGGGGCTTTCCTCTGCGCCATCGAAATCCGACACATGTTTTCCTGTTCCTCTTCGCCGTTTGGGTGGAAGGAAAGAGATTCCTTCTCATGACTTCTTCGGAGAAACGGTTTCTCTGCTTGGCTGCTCTCCTGCCTTGAGGGATACGGTGCTGCATGAGCACCTTAGGCATGGATATGCTCACTATCCTCGGCTTCGAGCAACGTGGTCAGAGAAAAAGAAAACTTCCCTTCTGAGCATTCCACAAAAGAAAATTGAAGCAATTCTCAGCTTCTGTCCGTGCTGCTCTATTATCCGATGTCCGATTCCTTCCTTCCGTCCTCGTTCTTCTTCTTCTTATCTTTCCTTTCTCGATGAAGTTTGGGCCGATCTAATGTTCATTTCCGATTTCGACCTTTCTTTTCCTCTTCATTTCGTTTCTTTTCACGAGAATCTTTCGATTGTTTTTTCTTTAGTTGACCAAGCAGGAGGTCTTGTAATTGCCTGTCTTGTCTCCTCTAAAGGAATGAAGAGCCTCATGCCGACAGCCGTTGAGTGGCTGTCGAGTGTAGGAGTTCTACGCATTCTTCGTTGTGATAATGAAAAGGCTCTCATGGAAGGAGACATCCCTGCTCTGCTTTCACGTCACGGTGTTCGCATCATTCCCGTTCCTCCCAAGTCATCCAAAGGTCCATGCGAAACCTAGCAAAAGATTCTTCATGCAGGTCTTGAGTCTCTTTTTCTTTCTTTTGGCTTCCCTCTTTTTTGGGTTCCCTTTTTGGTTTGTTCGGTTTGCTACGGGTATAATCGGACTGTAACGAGTGAAGGAAGGTCCCCCATCCTTCGCAGTGAAGGAAAAGCAGCCGATGATTCATGGATACTATGTGACTTTGCAGTGTGGCGTCCTCATATGCAGACAGAAAAGAAAGAGTGTCGACCCCGAGCCTGTTTTGAGGTGTTTCTTTTCGGTGTTTCTGATCAAGAGTGTGTTTGTGCCCCTTGGGACGTTGAGCGTTTCTATTGGGGGCCTTCTATCCACAGAGTAGGTTGGGTGCGACTACACTCCGCCTCTCTAGGGGTGGTGAAGAGGAGCAGACTTTAGGAATTCGTTCTCACTCGTTTCTCTTTTCCTCTCTCTTGCGCCGATTCACATTCTGTCCCTTTCCAACCCTCCCGTCCCCCGAAGCACCATCCTTCCTGAGTTCCTCCTTCCGCTCCCGCTGCTTCCACTGCTCCTTCTGTTTCTCTGGGTGTGAAAGGTCCAGGGTACGTGTTAGAGGAAGTTGATGAGCCCATTGAGGATGCAGAGATTTTTCATCCTTTGATTTCGCCTTCTTTGCCTTCTTCTCCTTTTTCAATTCCGCCCGTTTCACCGCAGAGAGCAACTTCAAACGCGGCTGGCGGTCCTGCTCCTTTCCCATCCCTTTCATCTTCTCTTCCCTCCTCGCCTCCTTTTCCCCCTCCTTCAGCTGCCAGTTCTTCTTCACGGCACTCCATGAGTCAGGGGGGGTGCGCACTTGTTTCCAACAGCAAGGGAAATCTGTTTGCTGTTGAGTTGGGAGAGATAAGAAAGAATGGCCGTCTCACTATCGTGAATCTGAGTCAAGAAAAGGCTGACGGCACGATCGTTCGAACGATGGGTCTGCCTGCCGCTGCGGGTGGCATGGCAACGATCCATCCGGATCGCATTCTTGAACGTTTTGACTTGACTAAGTCTGATTGAATTCCCTTTTCTGTCTTTCAACGTATAAATACATCGTGGCTTCACCTGTCCGTGAATGCATCGAATGTTCTTTCGAGTGCAATGAATTTTTCTTTTCCTTCTTCCACTTCCATTTCTTCCCCTTCGTGTCCCATTCTTTCTTCTTTTTTTTTGTATTCCCCTCCCCTTTTCTCCACCGCTGCAAATCTTGTCGCGGCCTGTCAAGCTCGTTCTGTCGCACGTGAGGGGGGGTACTATTCTTGTCTTGTGTACCAGTCCCGATGTCTAGGGCACCCTGTTCCCTCTTTTCTCCTCTTGGAGCCTCATTCAGTCATTGAGGGGCTTGTGCATGAGGAGACAAAAACTTTTGAGTGTGAGAATTCTGTATGGGTGATTGATTCGGAATGGATGGACAACCCAGATTTCGTCTTCTTTGAAGAGAGACAGCATAACTGGAATGAGAGTCCATCTCTCTTTGTTCTGTCCGAAACGAAGTCGTCTAATTCCCCTCTTCCTGCCGATTCTGTCTCTGGGGTAACTCATACCCCTGCACCTTAGACAGATGTCAACAAAGGACTGTTTAATGCGGCGAGGGATCGGGAATTAGGAAATTACTCCAAGTTCGAGGTCCTGGGGGATCTCGTAAGACCCGAAACAACTGTCTTGATGGGTGTCTTGATAATGAGTATGAGATGGGTCATGACATAGAAAATTAAAGGAAAAGAAAGAAAAGCAAAAGCACGTCTGACTATCCAGGGCTATAAATGGGCCGACCCTTGCGAAACGGAAACTTATACAGGTACCCCATCAGCTGCTTTCCTCCGTGTTCTTTTCATTTATACTTAATGCGTGATTGGCTGATTACTGTGACTGACGTCTGTACTGCATTTCTTCAGGTTCCTCTCCCTTCATCCGAAAGAATTGCTGTTCGTTTACCTGCTTGGCTGCCCCCCTCTGCCTCTCGTTTAGGCTTTGTCGCTGGAGCTATTTATTGGCTCCTGAGGGCGGCCTATGGTATGAAAGACTCCCCACGTCTATTCATACACTGGTTGAAAGATCTTTTGACTTCTTTCTTTCGTTTCAAAGAAGTATGTGAATCTATTTTCCTTCATGTTCTATCCCTTCCTCCACTTGCACGCTCCGATAACTCGTCAATTGTTGATGTGAAGCGTGTGTATCCATCTGCATGGATGAATACTTATTACGATGATTTGTTTTGCAGCAATCAGAATCCAATCGATGCTCTCAATCAATTGAGAGAAAAGATTGAGTGTGAGGAGCCGGATTTGATCGGAAGAAAGAGAACGAGAGTGGTAGGAATCGAAATTTGTCATTGTCAGGGGACAATTCGTCAAAGTCAGCATGAGTATGTTCGTGTGTGTGATGTCCCAGCAAGCAAGGCCTCAGGGAAGGTGGTCGCATCTGATTTCGATCCACCCAGAGAGAATGAAATCGACATGCGCCTTGAAGGGCCCTACAAAGTTTGGATAGGCAAGCTGGGCTGGAAAACGAAAACCCTTTTCTGGCTTTCTTTTGCTTTCTCTGAATTGTCCCGCTGGCGAAATACCCCGACTCTCTGTCATTTTCGCATTGTTGGTACTCTTTTGATTCAATCTTGTTTATTTGCACGCGATTTGATTTTCTTTCCTTTGATGGACCGAATTGGTTTCATTGAACTTCACATTTTTGTTGATGGAGGTCACAGGGGAGCAAACGATTCCCGTTCTGGTTTTCTTGTCATGCTGTGCGATTCACGTTGGCCTCTTCGTTGTTGGAGAAATGTGATTGATTGGGAATTACACAGAGAAAAACGAAAGGTTTTTGGCTCTGCTGGGGCCAAACTTCTGGCAATGAGAGCTTCCTTGAAGAAGCTTCCACAGCTTTTGCGTTTGGTTCGGTTGTTGTTTGGTCATGTCCCTGTTCGTCTGTTTGATGATTCCGGAATGCTGATTGATCAACTCCGTGCCGGTGCTTTGAAGGAAGATATACAGTTGCTTGGAGTCTTTGCTTTTGTTCAGCAAGCATTGAAGGAATGTTCTGTTTCAGTTAAGCACGTATCAGGAAAAGACGAACAATTAGCAGATTGTCTGACTAAATGGATCCCCATTGAGAAAGCGTGGCCAAATATTGATTGAGACTTCGATCTTACCTCGTTCGTTTTGTTTCAATCACTCTCTCGGGGGGGGAGTAAATTTAGATCGAAGTAGGTGTTGCTTTGAGTATGCCTTTGCCAGCCTTTGCGTTGCGCGCACTTGCATGCATGTTGCATCGTTGCATGTCAAGCGTTGCACATCTGTTGTTTTAGTCACTCTATGTTCAGTCTGATAAATCAAGAAGATTAACGTCATCTGGTAAGACTGAATTCTTCAGTCTTCTAACAGTTTCTGACTTAGTCTGTCTGAGCCTGACTTTCTAGGAAGTCTAGGAAATTACAGTTTCTTATAAGAGGTTTGATGTCATGATAGAAATAGCTCTGTATTTCTATACCACTGTGTCTTTTGTGAGCTTGCAGGTAGATCCAGTGGAGACCAGCCGTCTTGATCTTGCTTTCAACGTCTTTTTGCTTGCTGCTGCTCCTCCTGTTCAAGCAGACAAGGGCTGCCGGCCTGATTTAGGTGTTAAAGTACTGTTGCCCTCATCGCTCTCCTTACTTTTTCCTTGCAAGTCACAGTCTTAGGAGCCCTGGGGTCAACCCCAGGTCAGCCCATCCAGACCCGCTGCTTCTTAGGCTCTTGGTCTTTTCCTTGGAACCTTGTGCGCGTAGAATAAGCTAGACAGAAGTGCTTCCTTGACTGCACAAAGTGTGAACATCTCTCTCTCCGTGTTTGCAGGTGTTGGTGGACGGAGACTTGAGGACACCTGCAGGTCAGTTAAGGAAGCGCGGCTCGCTCTCTCGCTTTGCATGATGATTTGCTTAGCGTCTAGCTTCTTTGTTCTGCTAGGAGCTTAATAGAAATGTACAAGGGAGGTCACTGGGAGAGGGTTGATGGAGAGTCTGCTGGAGCTTCCATTTTTTGACCGCCTCTTCTGAAGCTTTGCACAGCTCTCAGTCCTGCCAGACATTTTTCTACCCAGAACAATCGCTCAGCTTTCATGTATTTGAATGTCTTCCACTTGCTTCGTGTGTGTCAGTCTTTAAAAGCGGTCCATACTATCCCGATGTAAGTGCTCCTTACTCGTTCATCCTTTCTCATTTGTGACACTCTGTACTAGTCTCCCTCTAAACATCTGGATCTACCTACGGACCTGTCCTTCTTTTTCACAGTTTCTCATTAACATACGCAGAACGAGTTGTAAGCTTTTGCGCCGTGTAGTGTGAGTTTTTTGTGAATAGCATTATGTTGTCTCTGTGCTCTGTTCTCTCCGACCCCTGCTGACCGTCTCCTGTCCGGTCTGACCAGCCTAGCTGTGAAGCCCTCCTTCCTGCACTGTTTCCCTTGCAGAAGAAGCAACTCTTTATAGTTGATTAGCGGCGCTAAACGTTGCTTTTGAGCGTATTCATTAGTGTTGTGCCTGTGTATTTCTTTACAGGTAACATTCATTAACTTCTACGTGCCGCGGTGATCGTAAGTTTTCCCCACCATGCACCCTAGCTAATCAACCAGTCTTTTGAGCACATTTAAACAGATTTGCACAGGAGTAATGATTTTAAGTGCTTTAAAAGACTCTAGATTGCTTCAAATAACCTAGTTTTACTTTATAATGAAGCTAGAATATAGCAAATTTAAAAGTCACTTTGGATTCCACCAAGTCCTACTTAAGAGTCCACTCTGTTCTTCTCTCCACTGAATTCGTCTTCCCCAAGTCCTTAGACAGAATGTATGGGGCTTTCCCTCTTGGCTGCATGCACATTGCATTGTTTTGTATGCATCAAGTGAGGTGGAAGGACATGTCCCGATCAAAAGTGGGTAAGCAAAAAATTTTAGCAAAAGTTTTATGCACGTAAGATCAGATTTCACGCACCAAAGGATCGATCCCTCTCCAGGTAGTCAGGAGGAAAGCAGAAGTTGATAGGAGACCAGCCGAGCCACAAAGGGGTCTGTCTCCCTTGGTGCCATAAACTTGTCATCCAGCTGTCCCTGATAATGTGTCCCCTGCTGTCGAAGGGCTGTACACCAAACCACTCAGCCCCCCTCGCAAGGTCTCCTAATTTTGTAGGCATCATGAAACTGAGGTCCCCTTCCTTCCTTCTCTTGGAGAGAAGAGTGGCGAATGAGGGAAGGCCTTTAAGTAGACCCTACATCAAAATTCAATTATGCACATGCACACATACATATAGACATACACATACATATACACATACACACACATATATACACATACATACACACACACACACACACACACACACACATACATACACATACACACACACACACACACATACACACACACACACACACGCACACACACATATATATATATACACATACATACATACACGCGTGTGCATATACATACACACAGGGAAGGGGAGGGGGGGCTAAGGGAGAGAGAGAGAGAGATAGAAAGAGAGAGAGAGAGAGAGAGAGAGGGGGGGGGGGG
>JAHBMJ010001373.1:0-31764 GCA_018398765.1 Chromera velia
CCCCCCCCCCCCACATACAGACACAGACACAGACACACACACACACACACATGCATACATACATACACACACACACATTTTCTCTCACTGACTTTCTCTCTCTCATCCAAACACACAGACACACTCACCAATGCAATCACACACTCGCACACACACGCGCACACGTGCAGAGGGGCACACGCACGCACGCACGCACACACACACACACACACACACACACGGAAGACGGAACGACGAAGTACTTCGGAGATTCGAGCGATGATGATAAAAAGAAAATAAGTCAAGTTTTCAGGGAAAGCAAACATGAAAGGAGGCCGATGGGAATACAGTCAGAGAAGAATCACGGCCGGTCCACCTTTCCCCCTTGATTCTTTTCTTCCCACTTCCCGCACCCTCCTGAGTCACCTACCCTCAACCTCCCCGACTGACCTCCACAAGCGCCCCTGCGAGTTCCCACTGTGTCTTGATGTCGTTTTCTATTTTGTTGTCTTTGTGCCATCGTCTGTCACAGAGAACAGAAGCGAGGGGAGAAACCGGCTTCTGACAATGGTCTGTCGCCCTCCCACACACATTCGGGTCTGCCCCTCCTGCTCCACACAGAAGCTGCACAAGACCGATGTGCCGCATGTAACAAGCAGCCAGAAGATGCGACTTGTCACTTAGGGGGGGGGAATCCCCTTCGTTCAACGCCTCACGGGGAGTTGACACGGGGCAACGGGCCCCTCTTTCAATCAGGAGTTTGACAATTCGGTAGATGTTCTCTGCTGCATCTCCCCCCTTGAAAAAGAAAGTGTAAGGCACTGTGATGGCCTTCTGCAGGGGTGAGATCAGGACGTAACGTTTGCTTTGGTGGCATGACTCTCGCTCCCACCCCGCTTGACTCGGGTCCGCCCCCCACTTCAACAAAAGAAAAACGAGAGTTTCCGAGCGACGCGCTGCAGCTTCAACTAGAGGCACAAAATGCTGTCCCTCCTTTCCCTTCACACCCCCAACCTTGACCCCTCTCTCGAGAAGAAATTTCGCGGTTCGGGGCAGCTGCTGAGAACATGCGGCTGCTAGAGGGGACAAGCCCTCGTGTGTGGTCCGTTCTAGCTCGGCCCCTGCGTCTGCAAGGACCCTGACCATCTCTCTTGTTCTTTCATCTCGCTCTTGCGATGTGAGATTCAAAGAGAGACGGCAAGAACTCATAACGAATGTGACTGCAGGGCCTCCACCCCACCCCCTCCCGTCTCCACTCACCCTATTCGGATCTGCCCCCCCTTATCGCACAGGAGACGGAGAAGGTCTGTGTCCCACAACTCACACGCACCTGCAAGGGGATCATCTGGGAACACGGGGGGGGGGCTGTTGGGGTGGGGGTGTGACTCTGAGATCAAGTACTCACTCATCGGGTGATCAGGGGCTAAGGGAGACGGCAAAGAGCATTTTGCTCCGTGGTTAATCAACAGCTTCGCGATGGAAATGCGAGCTATGCGGCGAGCATCCCTCTCCTCTTCGCGCTGTCCTTTCTGGGAACCCCCGCCTCCTGAGAACCTCTCGTCTTCGGAGTGCAGTCGCCGCAACGCGACTTGAAGGGGGGTTGCAAGGGCAAAGAAGACGGGTGGGTCCGCTTCTTCCTCCACCTTCCGTATGTATGAAAACTCCCCTCTCTCTGCGTCAAGGCCGACCAGCCCGACCTCATTCACATCGGCACCCCACAAAAGCAGAAGAGAAACAAGAGTCTCGGATTTGATTGCAATGGCCTCAATCAGAGGGGAACGAGGCACGCCTTCCCCCTTCGCGCTGTTCTGTCTCTTCCCCTCCTCAACCCCCCCTGCTGGGACTGCCATCTCGAGGAGAGACTGGGCACTTCTCTCGAGACCCAGAAAGCACGCAAGCGACAGAGGGGAGTGACCGTCCCTCCTCATTCTGCTGAGGGAAATCCCCGCTTCCCCGAGCACACGCAAAAGGTCGGCACACTGCTGGTCAAAAACCGATTTTCTTTTCTCAACCCCTCCCTCCTTCTTCTTGCCCCCTCTTTCTTCCATTTCAGCAAAGGCCAAGAACGGAAGATCGCGTCTCTGTACCCCCCCCTCCACCTCCAACAACACCCTCGCAGCCTCTGCCTCCCTCCAAAGACAGGCAAACCCAAGGGCAGAGTCCTCCCTACCCCCCCACACAGACCACCAAGAGAGACACCCAGTCTCTTTTGAAGCTTCTGCAATGCGTCTGAGCAGGGGGAGCCACTTTTCCCGCTCTTCTGACACATACCTGACATAATTGAATATCCCCTCTTCTTCCTCCTCCTCCTCTCTATCTGTCTGGAAATCGCACAGCTCTTTCCGAAGGCTTCGGAAACGATCCACTACCCTGAGCAACGGCGTGGACTCACACTTTCTCTCCGGCTCTCTTTCCTCCCCTTCCGACTCCTCCGACCCCGCGTCCGACCCGCCATGGGCGCTTCGAATCGCGTCGTTCGCGTACACACGCCACTCACACACATCCACACGCGCTCCTGCATCAAGGAGCGTCTCTACACTGCCTGACTCCTCAGCACTGATAAAGGCCATCAGAAGCGGCTGCGTGTACTCAAATCCCAACACCGTCTCGGACTTGCCGAAATAATCGGCCGGCGGAATGTAATACGTTTCCACCTTTCCCTCCATCCATGAGTCAGGGTGCAGGCTGTGCTGGAGGAAAGAGACCAAGTGTCTTTTCGGACGCCCATACAGCGCCTCTCGGGGAAATTCAGTAGAGGAAGGAGTTTCACCCCTCTCCAACATAAACTCTACACACTGATTGTCCTCAGAAGGACAGTCCTTCATCAGTCGTCGAAGAAGAAAGGGATACCGGCCACTCACTCCCTGTAGCGCAAGCAACTGACGGAGGGCTTTCACGTCATCACGCGCACAGCAGTCGACGAGCACCTTCCAGAGGTCTTCCCTCTCGGAGACGGCTACAAAGCCCGCACAGACACTCCCGAGGCCGAGAGACGTTGTGTCGTCTCGAAGGGCCAGGAGGTCTTTGGAGTGGCAAGAAAGCTTCCAGAATTCTCGAAGAATCAAAACTCCGTTTGCAAACAAAATGCGCGGAATGTCGGAGTGACCGGAAGCCTTCACCGACATTTTTGAAAAACAAAAACTAAGGGCACAAAAACATAAAACGAGGGACAAGGAGGACGCAAGAGTAGTCTCAAAAAAGATCTCAGATCAGTGGATGCGGCTTCCAGCACGCGATGAAGAAGAGCACGTGCATCCGACGGGACAATGTTGGAGAAAACTTAATATAAAATGGCCATATTTGGACATGAACTGCGATGAAGAAATGGGTCATTTCAAGTCTGATCGAATGAGACCGAATATTACCGAATGATGCCAGAAATTGTTGTACGGATCCTGCTGGACTCCGACAGAATTCACGTAGACGGACATGCAATCTCTTGCAGAGACGGCATAGAGACGGCATAGAGACGGACTTTAATAATAATAAACGACAATTTTGACAGCTGGACCGACCAACATCGACCAACCTGACCTGGGCCCGAGCCGGCTTGCCTGTCGTACAGTCTTCGCTTGTCTGTCCGAAAGGTGATTTACTTTGTGTCTCCCAACTGTCATCTGGCTGCATTCTGAGAAGTCTTTGCAGCCGTGTGAACACAGAATGGGCTTACACGAATCGAAACTCGACAGTGCGGGTGGCGTCGGAAAAGGTAAAGAAGTTGATGGTGAGGGAGTCGGCAACGGCGGTCTTCCCTGCTTGTCTTCCTCTTTCTTTCCATTCATTCCTGGAGCTGTGCATGGCCTGCCGCTTCTCCTCTCTTCTCATCCCCATGCCAACAGGACAAGATACGGCAATGTGCATTGGAGGCGTCTCGCACCGGCGGGCAGGAGGCAATCAAGGAATTTCACAATTTGATGCTTCTCGGTGCGGACCCGAACGCTTGCGTGGTCGGTCCATCCATAAGCCTCTATCACATCCCTGAGGGTTGTTTTTCTCTCCTCGGACCATGCAAGACTCTATCCCCTTTTCCGGCACTGACACGTGATGCTCTGACTCAATCTTCTTTCGCTCCTTAACTTGATATATACTTGTAAACGTCTTCCGACGAGCATGTATGTGCCGGCTGAAGAATGCCGAGAAAGGCCAACATCTTCAGACGCTCCCTCTCAAACTGGTTTCCCACTTCTGCCTGCAGGACGAAAATCCCTCCTGGGCGGCGAAAGGCGATCCGCTTCTCCAGTTCGTTCTCCGTCAGGTTGAGGCCGACCCAAGCACCACGTCTGAACTCGTCAAAGTGCTTATCAAGTGCGGCGCTTCGCCATCACAGCCTGGCAAGGTCTCTTGTTCTTGGCCCTTCAGCTTGAAGTTCACTTTTGTTCTTTTCATCTGCCGGCGGCTTGATGGTCTCCTCGCTGCTATCGAGCTTTCCTTTCATCTGCTGGTCTCCCCTTTCTTCTTCCCGTTTTATGCTCACTCCATGATTCTCGGCCCTGTCGTTTCAAAAGCTAGCCAACGATGTTGATGCCTTTTTTCGATCTGCGTTCCTTCGATCTTTCAGTGGCTTTTCAGACGACAATTAAGAGTGCGTGGCATGTGGGTGTCCTTCGTTCATCCGGTCTTTCAACAATGCTTAGAACGGAAAAGAAAAAGAACAAGGCAGATGTTATGGGTCCTCTCATTTTTTCATTTGGTGCCCTCTCTCTCAGTCCCCCTCATTGTCTCCAAGCACTACTCTCACCCCTTCTTCAGGCATGCAGACTGTACTCGTCAAAGCGGTAGAAAGGAGACTCAGTTCATTCTGTGTCAGAGCTCCTCGGTCCTTCCATTAATTGCTGATGGATCACACAGACAGTGAGCAGATTGCGTTGGGTGACTCTGGCACGTTCTCTCCAAATTTCTGTCGATCCTTTTACAGTGCGCTGACAGTGTTTCGATTTGTCGGCCTGGCGGATGATCTCTTTTGGTTGCTGCAGATGGGGGAGACGCCACTCTGCGTCGCCACTTCTGGAGGCCACGATGCCGTCGTGTCGATCCTGCTTGAGGCCGGGGCGGATAAGGACAAGGCAGACAATGTGAGTCCTCTTTTTCCTCTTTTTTTCAATCTTTTTCGACGCGTACCTGTATTCTGCATCAAGCTCCGATTCTGCTGTTCTCATTTTTATCGTTTGACGTTTGTGAGATGTTGTTCATTTCTTTGTCAGAATTTCTCGGTCCTTTCATGAATTGCTGATGGATCAGACAGACAGTCAGCAGATTGCGTCGGGTGCATGACACTGGCACGGTCTCTCCAAATTTCTTTCGATATTTTTTCAGTGTGCATACAGTCTTTCGATCTAGGTTTCGATTTGTCAGCCTGACGGGTGACCCATTTTTTCTGCTGCAGCTTCGGTGCAACCCACTCCACCACGCCACTTCTGCATGGAGGCCACGATGCCGCGTCGTGTCGATGCTTGTTGCGGCAGGGGCGAGAAAGCATGAGCCAAACATAGTGAGTCTTCTTCTTCTTCATTCAGGTTCATCCTGTGCCCCGTTCCCAGTTTGTGGCTGATTGACTGAACAGAGACCTCTTTTGGTTTGGACTCTGGGGTGTCCCTATCTATTCCTCTCGGTGGATAATCCGTTTTTTTCGCGTATGCAGTTCGGGACTACTCCGCTCCTCATCGCAGCTGGGCGCGGTCAAGGTGCCGTAGTGTCGATCCTGCTTGAGGCAGGGGCGGAGAAGGAGAAGGCAAACCTAGAGGCAAACAATGTGAGTCTTCTTTTTCCTCTTTCCCTCAATCTTTCTCAACGCGTACCTGTATTCTGCATCTAGCTCCGATTCTGCTGTTTTCATTTTCATCGTTTGAAGTATGTGAGATGTTGTTCATTTCTTTGCCAGAGTTTCTCGGTCCTGCCATGAATTGCTGATGGATCAGACAGACAGTCTGCAGATTGCGTCGGGTGCATGACACTGGCACGTCTTCTCCTTCCTTCGATCGTTTTACAGTGTGCTTACAGTGTTTTGATTTGTCAGCCTGATGGATGATCCATTCTTTCTGCTGCAGATGGGGGAGACGCCGCTTTTCGTCGCCGCTGAAGGAGGCCATGATGCCGTCGTGTCGATCCTTCTTGCGGCAGGGGCGGACAAGCACAAGACAACGGACGTGGGTCTTTTTCCTTCTCTCCTCCTGCGCACACTCCTATCCGGTTTTGTTGCCTAGGTTGGGCCCTTTTACATGCTTCGTGGGTCTTCTTCTTCTTCCTCTTTTATTAAATTTTTCTTTCCCTCCGTACTTCGTCGGTACCTCACTGTCGTTTGACTGAGATTATCATCAGGCTGTTTGACTGAACAGAAACCTTTTTCGGTTCGGACTCTGCGAATGTTCTGCATGGTAGTGTCCCCATCTATTCCTTTCGATTCTTTGCATACCTCTGGCCGTCTGTCTAGCTGTGAGGGCAAAGAAAGCACACGTCGCCTTAATTTGTTTTCGCGACGTGTTGTAACTTCGGGCTCGCATATGCAGTCTAGTCGGTTGTTCTCTTCGACCGTCCGTTCGATTTTGCCCTATCCCTCCCTTTCTTTCTGCCTCTGCCGCTGCCTCTGTCTGCCGACGAACGAGTCATCCATGTGACAGTCTTTGACAGTTCAAGATGGCAGGATTTGATGTGACTGAAGATGCATGTGCTCCTCTTTCTGTGGTTGGTGTGGGAAAGAGCAGTAGTCGATTTGAGCATGTGATAGCTCTACTCAGGTCTGCTGTGCATGCACACGGTCTTGAATACGTACAGGCAGGCATCAGACAGCTCTCACGCATTGCTTCCAAACGGTTGCTGCTTGCAGAACGGGTTCACACCCCTTGGTATTGCAAGAGAACAGGGCCACGAAAAAGTCGTCGCTCTGCTGCAGTGACTGCCACTGACTGGACAAAATTTGTTCAAGCTAGTGCTGTGGGAGGTCTGGGGGTGAATTTTCTTCTTTTCATGTTGTGGGAGGGGGGGTTCAAGTTGATGGACAAACACCAGGAAGCTTTTGGGGTGACCTCCAGCTAGGAAGGGTCTAGGTCTATTCCTAGGTTTTTGCTAAGTTCCCTCGAGTTGCATGTGGATTGTGAAAATGGGAATGAATGAATTGAGTTTGTTCATATTTTTGTAGACAAAAGCTGGTCTTAAACTAGAAAACTTGGTAAGATTTTCCCCTAGATTTTCCCTAATACTAATAAAATCACTATTACTAGACGATTAGAATTGTTTGGAAATCGTGTTAAAGTGGTAATTGTTTATATATTTTGATTTATTGATTGAATGTTTTTGATTAAGTCAGCACCCAGTATACTAACCCTACTAGTTAGATAAGTAATAGATATAAAGCCCCGGGCCGTAACACTTAGGAAATGCTACAATAAATTATGGTTTAATCATACAGGTTCATAGTGTAAATAAAACGTGTTTTTATTTTAAAGTATAAAATATTTTAAAACTGGCGTAACTAAGCCGATAATTTACTAAATAATCAACATTACAAAAAACTTTAAACTCAATGTAATTTCAATATTATTTGTGGCAGCAGAACACATACATAAATCTGAATGAACTGAAGCAAACTTCATAAAAATTTAAGTTAAAAGCTAGATGAAAAATCAAAATGGTCGGATTGAAGACTGAATTTGAGTTGATATATTTACATTAAACCTAGTATTAAACTATAAAAATTAAAATAAGCTACATTCCATAAAGAACCAGAATTCAATTAATTACATTTTGCATTAACTACACCCCTCTGCCAGATAGTTTTCGGAGCTAGTCTCCTACTGAGTTTTACTACTGACTGTAAGTGACTGACAGGCAACCCAGTGCAGCCTTAGCGAGCCTATAGGCTCAGGAACAATCTTGTGAAGTTCAAAAACTTCTACAGAAACTTGATATCTAGCTTGATATCCGGAAGTTATTTCAATCCCCCGCGGTCTTTTTTGAGCCTCTGCCGTAAACTCTCCAAGAGAAGGCCCCGAGATTCCTGCAACAAACAAAATACACACAAAACAATGTATGTCATGTACTCAAAGTGCTCACATCAAACATTTACAATTACATTTGTGACGTCTATATTGAAATCAGCGCTACTTTTCCATGAAACGTTTGTTTTGCCCGACTTTCATTGCAGAATACGAAGCAAGTCCGAGAAGAAAGTGCGTCGCCAAAAAGAGAATAGATTTTCAACTTCCTTCCCAGCCTCACGCCTCATGAAAATTAGTGCTGGTTCTCTTTCAACAGATTGAGGTGTCGGAACAGATTGAGGTGTGCGAAGAAGTGCAGATGTAGCCGCAGACGATCCAACACAACGAACAAGAGAGGGAAGGCAAGAGAAGAGAAGAGAAGGCGGACAAAACAGCAGCAGGGGCAGACAGGAAAACAAGCACTGAACTCAAAGACAGACCTCTAGAGGGACCCCAAGGAAGGCAGCCGTGTCTGCTTCGATCAGGCTTTTCTGAGAGCAGCCACACCCAGACGCATGTAAGAACAGCAACCATCAATGCGACAAAAGGAAAGAGAGAGGTGTAGGAGGGCACTTTATCTTTTTCTGTTCTTTGTATTCTTTCGCTTCAATCTCTTCGTTTTGTCAAGCGGTCAAAGTCACAATATGTCTGCAACGGTGGTCAGCTTCTGTACTGCAGAGGATGAGAGAACAAACACAAAAGAAAGGCAGGCAATGGGATGCCAAAAAAACAGGAAAAAAAAACCAAAAGAGAAACTCCCGAGATTCCCATGCACTAACCTTCTGTGCGCACTCCTCTGGAACGAGATTTTCGCAATGGTATGAGCAAGATGCACAGACATCCGAGGAGAGATGCACAGAGGCATGCGTCATACGAAAAAAAAAAAGATGCACAGACATCCGAGGAGAGATGCACAGAGGCATACAGAAAAAAAAAAAACATGCACAGACATCCGAGGAGAGATGCCCAGAGGCATACAGAAAAAAAAAAAGATGCACAGACATCCGAGGAGAGATGCACAGAGGCATACAGAAAAAAAAAAAAAAGATGCACAGACATCCGAGGAGAGATGCACAGAAGCATACAGAAAAAAAAAAAACATGCACAGACATCCGAGGAGAGATGCACAGAGGCATACAGAAAAAAAAAAAGATGCACAGACATCCGAGGAGAGATGCACAGAGGCATACAGAAAAAAAAAAAAAAGATGCACAGATATCCGAGGAGAGATGCACAGAAGCATACAGAAAAAAAAAAAAAAGATGCGCAGACATCCGAGGAGAGATGCACAGAGGCAGGGAGACGGTGAGAGGGAGGAAGAGATGTTCGTGCCTTCTAGAATGGATTCCACCAGGTTCACATGCGTGCTTCGCTCTCTCTCTGTCTCTCTCTCTCTCTCTCTCATCTGGTCCTGCTGCTGAAATAAAAGAGACTGAAAAATCAAACTGCTCGACGATTTAAATCAGTCCGAGATACCCACCCACCTTTCCAACTATCGAGAGACAGCTAAAGGTGCAACGAAAAGCGCCCATGGACCAACCCACCTGGAAGAGGGGGGGGCTGGAGCCACCACTCCGGGAGAGCCGACGCGACCCTCATGCAGTACCGAGAGGCGTCTCCATCAACAGACCGCCTCCCTTCCCCTGCAGCCCCCTTGGAGGGTTTTGTTGCTTTGACTTGAGGTCGCAATGCCATCAACTCTTTCAGGGTGACCTGCATGCATGGGCACGTACGTATGAAAGTCGCAACTGTCGAAGCACATCTCGGGCATGTTGAGAAACACAGGCAGGAAAACACAAAAATAGATGCAAAGAGAAACTGAGAAGCTATGAGTCAAGACACACAAGAGTCTCTCTTGCCCTCATGAGCAGCGAACGACCGGTCTTCATGAGTGAGGGTCTGACTGTCTTACAGATTTCTTGTCTGCTATCTCTACTCCCCTAGCCGCTAATTTCTGCGTCTGATCCTCCCCGAATACAACCACTTGACTGCCTGTCTGCCCACAGGCCAATCTGAGAGTCTGTCTCTCTGTCTGTCTGGCTGACCGACCGGAGGGCCGAAGCTCTTCCCCTCCCTCAGGGAGTTCACGAAGGGGTGTGAGAGAAGAAACTCCAGGAGGGGGGCTTTTGAGGGCCTGGGCTTAGGACTGCTGCTACTGCTTGAGGATGACGGCCCCTCCTGCCCCCCCTTTGCGTTGACTTCCGTTTGTCCGAGGCAGAGAGAGAGGAAGGACGCGAAGTTGGCAGAGAACGGACGGACAGAGAGAATCGACTGCAGAGGATCCAGGGAGGAAACAGAAGATACAATGGAGTGGACAGGAAAGTCAAGGCACCCTGCAAAGCTTTTTGACGAGATGGAAGATCATGAAGCAGAAAAAGAGCAAAACAGGTCAGTCATTGTGATCAATTTGTTGGACAGTTTTTCCCGCTTTCTTCTTCTTGTTGGACAGGCCCAATTCCTTCTGTCAGAAACAAATTTTCTTTTCTTTCATACAGAATTCTTTCATACAGAAAAAAAAAAGACAGGCCTAATTCCTTCTGTCAGAAACAAATTTTCTTTTCTTGAAGAGACGCTGGAGAGGAATACAGAACAACGGTGTCTACTCCTATCCATGCTCTCCAGGCAGGCACGACTGACCGCCACAGGCGGAAGCTCCCCAATTTCTTCCCCTCCATTTTGTTCTTCCTCTCCAAAGTCCGGTCGGACCGTTCCCACCGCCCTCAGAGATGCAGACTTCCTCAAAGAAGCCTGGTCTGCAAAGCGGAGGCGTCTCCCGTCTTTCCCCTTCTCTGCCGCAGCTGCGGCTACCTCTTGAAACTGCAAGTCTGCTTCTGCCTCAAGCATCGAGTCTCTCAGCAAGTGAGAGCCTCCCACCGCCCCTGACACCTTCTCCACAACCCCATTGCCTGAGCCTCGGGGCCCAGCTCCGCCGGCGTTTTCGGGGCTCATGAAAGGGGTGATGGGGTCAAGCTCATGGGAAGAATCGACGGTCGCCCCATGCATGGCGCCAGCATGGGAGACTGAGGATGTCGGTGCCCCCGGGGCCTTTTTGCCGGGGCCCTTTGGAGGTTTGGGCCTTCGGACTGGCGGTTGAGGCTCTGCCGGTGGGTGGGGGGCCGATTGTTCCTTCATGAGGATGGAAATCAAATCCATCTCCTCGCAGGCAGACGCACTGCAATTCATTGAATTGGGACAGAGAAGAGGGACAATTATGGTTGATTATATTTCTCATTCTCCAGAATGAAAACACCTCTCTAACCCTGTAGTCTTCAGGATGATCGCAGAGGACGACATGACTGCAGAACTTGATGTTCATTGCTTCGCTTTCATTTGAAATTCCCCTTCATCTGAAAACTCATGCAATTCGCTTTCTTCCCCCTCTTCCTTGATTGCTTGACTCACTCGGACTCTCTCCTGAAGATAGTGTCCCTGCGCTCTCGGAGTTCCCGTTCCTCTTCTGCAATTAATTGTGTGGACCCATACACGGGAAACAGGAGACATTCAGTACAGAAGTCGAAAGAAAGCTGGCGCCGACGAAAGGCTGTGAAAGAAACAACAACCAAGACACCCAAACAGCACAGTTTCATCAACCCGACACGAAGAAAGAATCATTCCCTCCCACTTCATGAAGATGCCCCCCCTCCAGCCAGGCCAAACGACCAAAAGACAGCAAGAATTATTCATGAAGATGCCCCCCCTCCATCCAGGCCAAACGACCCAAAGACAGCAAGAATGATTCATGAAGATGCCCCCCCTCCAGCCAGGCCAAACGACCCAAAGACAGCAAGAATTATTCATGAAGATGCCCCCCCTCCAGTCAGGCCAAACGACCCAAAGACAGCAAACCAGCTCACTTGGATAAGTATGCAGACCGCTCAACAAAAAGAGAAAGGAGAAAGGAGAAAAGACAAACAGCCGCGTACACAACACCCAGATAGATACCCACAGAGAGGCAGACAGACCATCCGACGACTGGATCATTGAGTCATCGTCCCCCTCGTCCACCTCCAGAGCCGTGCGCGCACCCGGTGTGGGGTCTGCCATGGAGTACGGCGTCCTGTCTCCGAGTGTCGTCGGAGAGGGCCAATCAGACTGCACGGGGGGATGAATCGAAAACAATCGAACACGACAAATCCAATGTGAAAATGCAGACTCTCTTGAAAAGCGTCGAAGATAAAACGTGATATAATTGAAGAAAAGTCGGTCCGGCTTCCAGTTTGGCAAGAACACGTCAAAACGCCGCTGGGCTCTAACGACATGCAGAAAGATGCACGCCGAGTTCTTCACTCCGTCCTCTGAAGCAGCAACGGACCTCTACAGATGCGCGACGCTTCCTCCCCCCTCCTCCCTTCACAAGACCGACAGCGGCCACTCTGCAAGCAAGAGGGGGGACAGGGAGGGAGGGAATGGGCCAGAAAAGATGATGTCCGGAACGCTTCGGCATTGGCGGGTTTGGCGGGAAAGGGGCCAAAGCAATCATAGCTGACGTGAAATGCGAAGTTTCTCCCCGCACAAGTGTTACAAGCCTCAATTACACCAAGCGGAACCAAACAACAAGGAAACATTTTCTGAGGTGCTCAGCACAGTCTTCTTGCTCTTTTGCCCTTCCCAAAGAAAGCTGCCAAGACGCACCTCTCAGCAAGGAGGTCAAGAGAGCCCGCAAAGCAGGCCATGAGGAGCACAGCGAGGTCAAACAGGTCGTCGCCCTCCCTAGCTCTGTCTAGATTCTCCGGATGGGACGAGGAGGGAAGGGGGATCAGAGGAGGGGAAGAGGCGGGAGAGGCAATGGGGGGACTCTGCAAACACAAACGAACAGAGACGGAAGTGTGTCCACAATGATGCTTATGAAAGTACACGCACAATTCTCTTTGTTTCCTCTGGAAGCGCGCGTCCTGCGAGTCTCCTTGTCGTGGAATCGAGAAGTGAAGTTTGTGCACGTGAGAGGCGTCCTCTAAGGCATGGGGGATGAAAGAGAAGTACGCAGATTCGAATGAGAAACAAATGAAGAGAGTACGGGCAGGAGGGAGAGGTATCGATGAAAGTCTAGAGAAAAGGAGGAATTGCGATACAGAAAGACAGAACCAAACGACGACGAATGAGTTGATGACATTCAGAATTCATGCGCCCTCGTCTGTCACCGTGTCCAGGGGAAATTTTCGACTTCTACACTTAAAAACAACACCCACAAACATGAAGACAGACAGACCCTGACAGCGCCTCCTCCAGGAGACGGCGTGCTCGAGGAAGGGAATCTGTTGGCGGCTCTTTCTCTCGGCTCTGCAGATGCAGAATCACTAAGCAAATCAATGAACGGACGGATGGATTGATGAATGAAGGCAACAGGGCAGTGAAGAAAAAGATAAAGCATTTCAGTAAGCCTTTGCCCTCAAGTGCACACGAGATGCTACCCCTCATGCATGTCTCACTATTCACCGATGCAGCCAGTGCGTTTTCTGTTCTGATGAATGTAGAGATACAAGACATGCAGACAATTGAGGGAACAATTAAGAAAAAAGATGGGGCGGACTGCTGACTGACCACTTCGAGCTCTCGAGGGATTCCGACTTAAAGAATTCCCGAGCCTGTGCGCACACACACACACACATACATAAAGGAGCATCAAATAAACACCTGAACGTCTTGCCATGCCCACCCAGAGCAGTCATGTAGTTTACACATACAAGTCAAGGCCGCCATTCTTTAGACAGACACACTCAATGCGCTCTCCCGACACACAACAATTCTCCCGTGCACCCCTGACCTAGAAGCCTGACGAGAAAGGGCCCCCCCGATCGCCCTGTCGACCTCCAGGTTTGACCCCCTTGCCGCATCGGACCCTCCGGCAGGCATAGCTGCAGGATCAGGACAGAGGAACACATGCTGTGTGAGTGTGCTGTAGGTATACATAAAGCAAGCGGGATGCAAAACAGACGAATCGGCTGGATGGTATTTCACACAAGGAGCAAGTGGAAGAGACAGTCTGGTCCAAAAAGGACCTGACAGACTTAAGAAGAATGTCAAAGCTCTCCAAAAAAGTCGATTCCGCCGATTTATTTGTGCAAACGGACCGACTCACCTTCCGCAGGCGCAAAAACGGAAAAGCACCCGAAGCCAAGCTGCGCCCTCCCGCTGGCATCTACAAAGACCTCCTCGAGGGACACTCCCCCATGAACTCCGCTTTCCATTTTGCCATCCAAGGCTGCTTTTCGCAACTGCCAAAGTCCCGCTAACACCCCTGACGCCACTTCCGCAATGCTCCATTCAGGCAATCCCCCTACTGTCAACAGCAGTTCTGAAAGTGCGCAGGACGTCAGGGGTGATTCCCCCATTAGCAGCAATGCTGACAGGGGTGCATCCGTCTCCACCTCCTCCCCAGCATTGTCTTGTTCCACCGAGACATTGGGCGTCTGACGGCGTCGGACAAAGGACAGATCCAAAAGTTCTGCAGAAACCACAATTAAGAGAAAGGGAGAGAAGAAGACATCTATCTGCATGGAACCTGTTCTTCACATCCAGAACATACATTCCCACCAGTTCATTTTGCCGCCGCAGTCTTGGACTGGAATCGCTTCAATCTCGACGCCATTCTTTGATGCTGTACAAGATAAGACAATCAGCTCTGGAATTTCATCTCTCCGAGCAGACAAGAATCCACTTTCGACACACACACACACACACACACACACACACACAGAGAGAGAGAGAGAGAGAGAGAGAGAGCGACAGATACAGAGAGAGAGAGAGGGAGAGAAAAAGAGACAGACAGACACACAGATAGACAGCCAGGCAGGCAGGCAGGCAGACAGACAGACAGACAGATAGACAGACAGAGACAGACAGATTGATGAAACCGCTCTCACCTTGCAGTCCGTTCTGCTTCACCGCAGACAAGGACGAGGACGAGAACGGAATTGACTGAGCACAGCGCCAGAGAGCCGCCCTCCCCTTGATCGCCTCCCTCTCTCCCCGATTTTGGATGGGCACAGAGACGGAAAGGCAGAGTCTTGCCTGACTGATCAGAAGACGGGCCGAGAGGCCGAGCGAGAAAAGCCCCCCTCGTCTGGACACTCTGAGCAGAACGGAGAGCGCAGAGACGTCACTCTCCACAGAGGTCCTTTCCCTCTCCCTATCCCATCTCTCTCTCCCCACTTGCTGCCCAGACGTCTCTCTGCTTCCAGGGGCACTAGAAGGATGCTCGAGAGGGGGCAGGATGTCGACAGAGGGCGTGCGTGCCCTCCCAAATCTGAAGGCTCTCGGGTCCCTCGACTTCCCTCCTGAAGGGTGCGGGTCTCTCTGCAGTCACGGAAAGGAAGAGAGGAAGGTGCTCATAGGTTTCTTCCGGTGCTTGCATGGGGATCTCTGCGCACCGAACAGTTTCGCGGCAAGGTCAGAACACAATGATCACATGAGAGAAAGTACAAAGACAAGGTAGATGTGCAGACAGGCAAACAGACAGGCAGCAGGTTTACAAAGAAAAGAGATCAGTCAGAGATGACTGAAGGAAGCTGCAGCCGAAGGGGAGTTTGAGGGAGGGAACAAAGGAGATGAGCACTGACCTTTCGTGACGGTGAGAGGAGTTCCATTGCCCTCTCGACTCGGTGCCTTCCTTCTGGGTCTTCATCGGGGGGGATCAGCCGAGTGACGTTGGCATGCGCATCAAGGTCAGTCACTTCTCGATTCACAAGACCCGAAGATGACGCATCGGCTGCCCCCTCCCTTCCAGGCAGAGGTGCAAGCTTTGGGTTCTTCGAATTCGCAGAAGGACTCCGAAACCTTTGGGAGCCTCTCATCTCCACACTGCTTTGTCTTCTCAGCCCCCCCCTCTCCTTCTGCTGCGCCCCGGCGTCAACGCTGGACTTTCGGGGCTCATCCTTGGGAGACAGAGGAGCCTCCGGAAGGCTGCCTTCGAGTCTCTCAAGGGTGATCTTCCGGCCAAGCTGCTGCTTTTTGGGACCGCTCATCGTTCGGTTACCCCTTGGATACTTGATCGGGATCCAGTGTCATCCAGAGAAGAAACACATGACTTCCGAAACTCAGTCCCTTGACTTCTTGTGCCGCTTTGCGACTGACCTTCACGACTTTTAATGAAGCGACCAGCTAAAGTCATGTAGTCTCTCGGCTCTTTTGAGTGGTTTACCTCCGACTGTGTCTGTCATGTATTGAGCTGGCTGCCCCTCCGTTCTTTCTCTCTTATCGCCTCTCCGGGCGTGTATTCGTTCTTTCTCAGTTGCAGATGATCATGTATGCATGTGACATGCAGCAGCATTGAGTCAAGCGCGCGCGGGGGGCGGCCCCGCGCGGCCCGGCACGCGTCCCCGGCCGCGCGCGAGCGAACAACATGCATGCATGCGCGTTTTTTTTGTGAAACCCTCACGCAGCTGAGTTGTGACATATGATGTGACTGTTGCTTGACACCTCCGCCGACACGAGATGGAGATCAAGACGCTCTTTGCAGCAGTAGACTCTGGATCTGACACAGAGAGCTGACCTATTTTTGCAGATTGTGCCTTAATTCGGAGTTCTCCAATATTTCCAGTGAAAGACAGCTATGTACACATTGCTTGCAAGTTTGTGTCGTTGGATACAGGAGCTGTCTCTACGTTCTCTCCGATGTCACGCACGCTGAGTAGCTGTAAAGAGGACGCTGTATGTCTTCACTTCTCCTCTTTTCAGTCTCTTCGCCTTTTCAAGCTGATGGGACGTTTCTGGTTGGTTCAGAGATGTGAGGCTCCCGCTTCCTCCGGGCAAACGTTTCTCTTCGGAATGACCGATCGTGCGAGTGGTGGAAGGCGGGTGAGGTCGTTCGCCCGGGGAGGGTTCGGGTCGGTTGCAGAAACCCGTTTGAAAAAAGGAAAGGGGCCTGCATGTGAAGAGGACAGCCACAAGATCAGAGCAAGTGCAGAAGGCCATTTGTACCCTCACCTACCCTTAGGCTATAGCCTCCGAAACCTAGCTCCGAAACGCTTCGCAAGATCTGAGGGAGTGACTTATCGCACTCTCGCTGGGCTGGGGCCTGAGAAACGAACAGCCACAAAGGAAGAGCTAGAGAGTGCCGAAGGAAGAATTGCCGGAAAGACGTCGCGGGCCCCACTCTGCGGGGGTCCTCACTGGGTGCCTGGCATGTGCCTGGCATTGTGAGAGGAGCTTTTTGGTTGCACTTGCGATGTGGGGTTTCAAGGTGCTATACGAGTGGGAGAAAGACAGGGGGTGGGTTGGATGGACGGTAGAGTGCGTGTATGGCGTGGTCCAATTCATCGCCATCGCATGCCTGATCGCTTTCCTGGAGGGAACCGAGTACTGGATCGTTATGGTCAAAGCTGCCAAGGAAGTGAAGGCTTTGAAGTATCCGGTGTCCGGATTCTCCATACAGACAATTCTCTTCTGATGTGAGCCTTCTCTATTTTTTTCTGCCTTGGGCAGATTTGAAATCAAGTAGATCTCATTTCTTCCCCTAGTTCTTCCCTCGATTCCCCAAAACAGCAAAGGATCATTTGAGCCGACGCGTCCTTTGTGAAACGGCCCTTTTCGTTGGCATGCTTACTTCGGCTTTTTCGGGTTTCATAGGCCCGTCGGGCAAAGAATTGTGTCCTGTTTGTCTCTCTAATTCTTTATGCGTATTTGTATTCCGTGACACTGTTTGAAAGTTCGTTCTTTTTTGCGTATTTTTTTTTTGTCTATGTTTTGATGCTCTTTTTGCATCAGAATCTGTCTCCTTGTCTATTTGTTGTTTCGTTTGATATCCGCCCTCATCGCTTTATCTTAGAGTACTGTATCTCCTGTTGCGTTTGTGCCTGCAGCTACTTTGGAAGTCGTTGAGCCCTACTTCAAGACTGAAGCATGGGACTTGCATTTTGTCCTGAGACCGCGAAAAATTTCTACAAAATGTTCCAGGCGTCGTGACTGGTGGAGGCCGCTGAACCCGTCTCCAACATTGTCAACTACCGTTACATTCATTAGATGATGGAGATGATGGATGGGTCATTGTGTGCGATCCCTCAAAACGCCTCTCAAGCGTTAAAAAAACGGATTATTGCGCTCTTCCTCGACTCCGTACAATGGCTCCTTCAACAACACCGACCCTATCATGCTGCTCTATGAGGTCAAGTTGACCGACTTGTTGGCAGTAAGATGGGAGGGGCAGAGCATGACGTCCATGTGTACGTACAGTTATGCGTCTTTTGAGCAGCTGGTCAAGTGTACGATGGTCAAAGACCCAAATTTTGAGATCCTCGAGGAGTTTTCGATCGTAACAGACAGAAAGGGGGACATGCCTGCTGTCGGCCTTCTCGTCTGGAAGATTTTGGAAGGCCTGCCACCCCCTCCTGCTGCACCGCCCCTCCTGTCTATGTTAAGAAGGAGGACGTGCTCCTTGTCTGGGACCCCAAAAACATATTCAAGCAGACCCATATTCCCCTGGAGGACTGGATCGTCATAACAAAGGAAAGACTGTGGGAGGAGGGGTTGCTTAAGAAGCCAGCCACGGCAGAGGTAGAGGTCCGGTTAGTCTGTATGAAATCCTTCCACAGAAACAACGAGGCTCGACTGCAGGAGTTCATAGAGCACAGAGATACCTTCCTTTGCCTCTCCCCCGGTG
Source organism: Chromera velia (assembly GCA_018398765.1). Lineage (NCBI taxonomy): Eukaryota > Chromeraceae > Chromera > Chromera velia. Next base: position 18,544 of record JAHBMJ010001373.1, read on the forward strand.
GTCCAAAGAACTGCCAAAATTCCGACAAGAAGATCAACAGGTAGATGGACGGGGTGAGGCAGAGGGAGGGCGTGGTGAAGACGGGAGGTACTCAGCCCTAGTTCACCAACTGATGAAAAGGGAGGTGAAGGTGATGGTGGTTGGAAAGCAGCCGTTGAAGCTGCCTGCCAGTACTGAGCCTATCGTGTATCTGAAAAAGCATATTCACCTCTCCAGAATGAAGGTGGCTGATCTTGATGAGTTGGACAGGTTGAGAGAGGGGGATCCAGGGGTGAGGGAGGTGAAAGAATGGTTGAAAAGGTAGAGAGAGAAAGTCTGTTCAGGTGCCGAGACTGCCCGGTACGGGCGTAAGACTTTTGCAAGCCTCGCCACCTTTTCTCCCTTCCGACCGTCTGAGTTTGGCTGCTTTTCCAAGCTGTTCAGCGACATGCTTGGAAAGGTGCTGCTTAAGGTGCTGCACTCCATTCGCAGCAGGCATATGCAGGCGTCCCACCGTCTTTGACCTGAGGGCTGTGATGGCCGAGGGGGTTTGGGCCCTCTCATCCGAAGGGGATCAGCAGCAGCTCTGCGCAACCGCCGAGAGGCTGAGTGAGGCGTCTGAGAAGCTTAGTGAAGCGTCTGCCCGAGCAGGCAAGAGTATGTCCCAGTCCAGGGCATCCCTCGACGCTGACTTGGAAGATGGGATGGAAGGTGAGGAAGAGGCGGGGGAGGGGGGAGTCAGAGAGGCAAACAGTTCCAGTGCCGCTGCGGTAACACTGTCGCGCCCACGGGGATGCCCGCGTAAGCACCCTGCACCTGCTGAGGCAGCCACGTAGCAGATGCGACGTTTGACCTAAACAGTCGTGCAGCAGAGGTATGGGTGGGAAGATTCTGGCCCGTATGAGACCCCTGAGGCAGTGAGAGAGCGTCTGAGTGGTAAAGACCGCCAGGCTGTTGAAAACCGAACGGGGAGAGGGGGGTTTCTCAGTCAAACGGTACCAGGAATCACGATAGAGCAGCGGTTGGTAGGTTCCCAGCTTATGTAGATTTTGAGGTATTCGCTAGTATTCGCTTCCTGCAGCAAAGGTCCCGACAAATAGGCCAGAGAGAATCGTGTTACGGTTTAACTCCGCCACTCTTTTGAGACCGATCTTTCCGGATGGAATCCGGGAAGCCTTCGAGTTTGCTCGAGAACTCTCAGAAGAACTGGAAAGGAACCTAAGCCGACATTCCAGCTAGTGTCCCATAGGGTGCACCGAGCAATGGTCAGGACTTTGTGATGGGTATAGTTCTTGAGTATGGGGGGGGCTTCCTGCACTGGAAGCCTGTTTCTTCTTAGGAAGAGGCTCATAGATTCCCCCTTTCTGGGTACGGATGGACAAAGGAGCAGTCCTTCGCTCAGTCTGTTCAGCAATAAGCTCAAGGTGCGTCCAGGACTGTCACCATGGCAGTTGGACTAGGAATTCAGGGCCTTTCCCAAAGCCTGGGCCAAAGAGGGGAGGGCAGGGGTAAACGGGGAAGCCGAATCCATGGTGGGTTCCATCACCGTCCACGGCCTCATGCACCGGTTCTCGATCCTCCCTCCACCACCGCCCCCCGGTTTCCCCTTTCGCTTCTGCGCGTCGATTCCAGCGGCAGATATAATTTATTCTAGTAATTTATTTCAACATGCCGGAGGAGGTGAGGAGGCGGGAGGAGGTGGACGGGGTTTCTCGTCCCCTCAAGGATTTGTACCGCGTTTCGTCCGCTCCTCCTCCTGCTCCTATTGCTGATGAGGACTTCTGGATCCTCTTCGGCCAGGAGAACGAGGGATACTTTGTCCACTGAGGAGGCAGGGTAGCACATTGCTGCCCTGAGAAAGGGGGTCAGGGTTTTATCCGCCCGTTCTTCCAGGCAGAGGGGCAGAAAGCGTAGCTGGGCAGAGGAGGCAGTCGGAATCCGTTAACAGCGGAGATGAAGGGGGATGGGGAAAGAAGAAACGTGAGGGTACGTAAAAGCTAAGGTGAAGACGACTAAAATTATAAGTCATAGTATATCAGTTTTATATTCAACAATTTTAACTTAGCCGCAATTCCTAACGTAATTTCAATGTGCAGTTTTTTCAAAAAATTATCATTATCACTAGTTATCATCATTAATCATCATTATACACCATCACTATCAGCCTATTTCTAAGTTTTAAGGCTAAATTCTAGCGTTTGATAGGCCAATGACGGCAACGCATAAGGCAGTTTTGTTCTTAAAACAACGTCAAATTTGATCAAACAATGTTTTATAATAAATTATAAGTGATAAGTGCTTTATCGGTACCTTAGGACACTGTCGTGGCAGTGTTGCCGTTTTGTCTTTTAGAGGTTATAATAAATATAATATAATATATTTTTCCAAATAAAAGTAAAAATTATATAGGTTTGAAGCGTAAATTATTAATATAAATGATAAAACACATTCAAATCATATGAAAACATATCCTAAATTAATTTAATTATTGAGTAGTTCATTCATTCATTAATTCATTTTTTATTTGGGTTACGGTTATACTCTCTATACGCTACAATTTTGGATAGTGGGCACCGAGTTGCCAACTAGATTGCTTAGAACCGTTGCTAACTTAACATCAATACATGCACCGTATGAGGTACGTGTCGTGTCACTGAAAAGATTAGCTAACGTAGTCTAACCTGTAGGCATCCATTGCCATCTAATACTTGCAAGCGTGATGATTTAAGTTGTTGAATAATCTTATTGAAGATCAAAATCAGACTGTTGACCTCTTAATTTACATGCTCTACCACTCCTTGCATGCCCCCCCGTGCAGCGGCCTGATGATGAACTTCCGCCGCCGCCGCCGGCCTCACGACTGAGACGGCTTGCAGGAGAAGTGCGAGACGCTGTTAAAGCTGACGGCATCCTTGTTGTACGTTTGCACAACAAGCTCCGTTCCCTTTTTATAACTCCTGCTCTCCGTGTCTGTCAAAAACTCAATCCCAATGCAATGAGGGACCACCAGCATCACAGGGCTCTGTGAGATCATGAACGGAAAGAAGAACGTCTCGGCCTGGATCATGTTCTTCTTCTCCTTCTCCAGGCTCTTCCCTCCGTCCTTGAGATCGAGAAGTTTCCTCGCCTGGTCAAAAATGTGCTTCAGCTCCTCCCCATCGGCAGAGTGGTACGCGACCACGGAGACGGCCTCGGAAGGTTCCTGCATTCACGTGTGAAGCAAGTTTAAAGTGTAAGACGTGCACGTGTGAATGTAACCTTATCAGCACCACGCGCGCGAATGCGTGTACGCATATGCACTCACACACACAAAAACACACAGAGGAGGGAGGGGGAGAGGGAGAGGGAGAGAGAGAGAGAGCAACACGCATGCACAGAGACAAGCATCCATGCACACACACATACACAAAGACCCGCCCAAACACATACGCACGCACCCACACACAAACAGCAGCATACTCTCTCGCGAGCTCTCTCCCGCACGCACACTCACTCATTCGGACACAACACGCAGGAACTGACCACAGCTTGTGACTGCGACTGGGTTGCTGTCTGCTTTGCCTTCTTCTTCTGTTGCTGCACGCAGGAAGAAAAAGCCAAACAGAGACGATCTGAGGAGTGGATGACATGAGGATACATAGCCATTCCTTCTCTTCTTCTTTTGTTGCTGCACGCAGGAAGGAACAGCGAACAGAGACGATCTGAGAAGTTGATGACATGAGGATACATAGTCATTTTTTCGAACATAGCAAGCCCGAATCAACTGAGGATTCACTATACCGGCTCGAATTGCTGTCCACCCCTCAAGCAGAAAGGAAGGATCAACAAGAAACCAACGAAGCACTCCTGGTTGCGCACAAACTGTCCATCCTCTCTGGAATCATATCTTCTTTCTTTTTTACTTCGGCAGTCGATAGACGAATCCGGCAGGAGATACACAGTCTCATCTCTCTCTACCCACATGAAGGCACACACAGAAAAGAGACAATCGGCACGTACCTCCGACTTCTGGTCAGAGGGGGGGGGCGCCTCCCTCTTCTTGGAGAGTCGGGAGGACTTCCTGCCAGCAGTCTCTCCGTCCGTCTGCTCGCCCGAGGGCTCTGCCTTCCCTTTTGTGGCCCCATTCGTTTTCGTTCCCTTTCCCTTCTCCTCACCTCCCTGCTGCTGCACGAGGTTCCCCTCCTTCCCCTTCTTCTTCTTCTTCTTCCCCCCTTCCTCGGGTTGTGCAGTCGCACCGCCCTTTGCCCTCTCCTGCTGTGCCTGTTTCTGCTCTCCCTTGGGTACCTGAACGGAAAGGAAAGGAAAGGACACACATTCACAATGAGTGGGGGCTCCTGTGCAATAACCCCCCCCCCCTAGTTTCATCCAAACGGGCAATGCGGCAATTCCTTTTTCTTTCCCTTTGCCCTTTCGTGCTGCCTGTCTTCTCCCATATTTCCGCGACTGTCGCACCCCCCCTTTTGTTGGGAACTGAAGAAAGAACCACAAGAGCGCATTTGCCTTTTCTGGCTCCTATTTCAAGACCTTCCCCGAAAAGACATCGACCTGCAGACAGTTGAGTTTGCAGGTCCAGCTCAAGTTGTTTCCCATCATGTACATCACCTCGGCCCTGTGCTTTTTGTCGTACGGGAACGGGACCCCCCCGCACTTCTCGTAGGACTTCGCGATGATGTTGTCGCGGGGAGGGGCCAAGGGGTAGCTGCACGCGGTGCATTCATACATGTATGCGCACATCAGTTTCAATCACATTGACATGCGCAAGAACATACGGTCAACCGGACACGCGACGGGACGCCCTTGTTGCGAAAGGAAGCAATCAGCCTGTCTGTGACGCTGCTCTCGTCATTGTCTGAGGTACAGTGTCAATGAGTTTGATCCAATTAGAGCACTCTGAATGAATTGCGTGAATCTTTTCAATCTCTTTCTCAATCGACGCGCTTTTCCGATCAAGATCAAAAGCATGCATGAATCTGAAAAATTCAGTGACAAACTCCCATCCAACCAACTACCCCTCCCCAACTTACACACCACACAAAGACCCAAACACCACCACCACCGGACGCGTGAGCCCTCCCGAACCTCATGGCTGTCTGGGAAAGATTTCCTCATACTGGTTTTCTGTGTGTGTCTCTCTTGATTGAAACTGACAAATTGAAGAGGCTTTCGTCCTTCGAACCTTCAGCTTCCTCCAAAAGGAAAGCCAGCTCCTCCTCTGCACGCATTGAGAAGCAAAGGGAAAAAAGAGACAGAGTTTCTCTAGAATTCTTGAGGCCGAATCGGTGTGTGGCTGTCCGTTCTTCTGAAAAGCCATCTGACGCTCTTTCGTTCCGAGCTAACCTCCATGGCAGTCATCCTTCATCAAGCCTCCCCTCTCTGCTCACCTTGTTCCTTCCGTCCTTAATCAGTTTCCTTACTGGGAGGAGCGGGAGCAGAATTTCAGACCTCTGTGTGGATTGACGTGTGTGCATAGACAGCAAGAAAAGCTGTTCACAGAATTCTGAAAAGACAAATCAGTGCCCCCATCAAAAAGGGAGTCCGCACACTCACTGACCAGGCAGACACAGACCCACTCACTCACTCACTGACCAGGTAGACCTCCAAAGAACTGTTTGAAGATGGCCTCCTTCGCCCCCTCGTCCTTTGCGACTTTGAGAACCCAGTCGGAGCTCTTCCTCAACGCCCTGCAGCGTTGGAGGGCCTGTCCGGCAGGAAGAACCACCCCCCACTCCACGACGCGGAAGTTCGCCTGGCCCTCGTCTGCGTCAATGTCCTGTGCGAGGAAGACCCCCTCATTCACTCTCCCTCCCCCCGCCTCGCCATTCTCTCCTTCTCCCTCTGCCCCCCCGTCCCCCTCTGTGTCACCCGAAGGCGACGCCACCACGGAGGCCCGTCTCTGCAAACAAGAGAAGACAAGAGAAGAGGAGCTAGAGGAGAGGAGAGGAGAGGAGAGGAGAGGAGCGGAGCGGAGCGGAGAGGAGAGGCGAGGGGAGGAGAGGAAAGAAGAGAAGAGAAGAGAAGAGAAGAGGAGAGGAGCGGAGCGGAGCGGAGCGGAGCGGAGAGGGGAGGAGAGGAGAGGAGCGGAGAGGAGAGGAGCGGAGAGGAGAGGAGAGGAGAGGAGAGAGGGAAAGTCGATTATTCCTGGGAGGAGAGGAATGCCGGGGGGGGAGAAGGAGAAAAGGAGAATCACACACGAAGGCCAAGAAAGAAGCCAAGTAGTGATAAATTCACGAAAGCCCTTTGGCGCGCGGTATCATTTCGAGGTGCAGTATCAGTCCAAATCTCAGGCAAAGACGATTGGCGCTTTGAGGGAAAATGAAAAGGGGATCTGAAAGAGCAGTAAAACGTAGCCAGTTTTTTCACCGCTAGCTTCCGACCTCAAAAATTTTGATTCCTTGACCAGGGAGATGAAGGGACTGGGGGATTTGGGGGACAGAGAAGATCCCCTTCCACTTTTCTGCCTCCTTCTTTGCCTCCCCCTCTGCCTTCTTCTTTGCCTCTTTCATGTCTCGCTCCTTCCTCCTCGAAGACCTTCTTGTGGGGCAGTTGGACTGGGAACCGGCAGAACAAGTGGACGAAGAAGCGGGGAAGGAAGCAGAAGAAGGCGAGGGGGAAGCGGAGGAAGCGGAGGAGGAAGCGGAGGAGGAAGAGGAAGAAGAAGGCAGCGTCTCGAGGGCCTTCTTCCCCTGTCCGATCACCGAAGCGTGGGGAGGCTCGACGAGAGAGAGGAGGAAATCCGACAGGACGATGAAAGTCGACTTCTTCGGGTTCGACATCTTCCGCTCCTCCTTCTCCCCCCCCTGCACAGAAATGTCAAAGCCTCTGCACCTCCTGTTGCCCACGCTCAGGTGCCCTGTGCCACCGTTCTCTGCCACTACAGAGCTCGCAGACGCAGCCCCGGAAGCAGGCAGGTCCCCGTAGACGAATTGGAAAAAAGGGGTGCCGTCCGGATTCTGCATCAAGCAAGGACAGTTAGCTATAAAGGTGCCATCGGGATTCTGCATCAAGCAAGGACAGTAAGCTATAAAGGTGCCGTCCGGATTCTGCATCAAACAAGGACAGCAAGCTATAAAGGTGCCGTCCGGATTCTGCATCAAACAAGGACAGCAAGCTATAAAGGTGCCGTCCGGGTTCTGCATCAAGCAAGGACAGTAAGCTATAAAGGTGCCGTCCGGATTCTGCATCAAGCAAGGACAGTAAGCTACAAAGGTGCCGTCCGGATTCTGCATCAAGCAAGGACAGTAAGCTATAAAGGTGCCGTCGGGATTCTGCATCAAACAAGGACAGCAAGCTATAAAGGTGCCGTCCGGATTCTGCATCAAGCAAGGACAGCAAGCTATAAAGGTGCCGTCCGGATTCTGCATCAAGCAAGGACAGCAAGCTATAAAGAGGCGCATGGAACACTGGACAGACCTTCTTTCTCAGCCAGAACCGAAGTGAGCAAAACCGTTGTTCCGTTCCACTAGCAGGAAAGGGAACTACAGAAAGCTTGTGAGAGCACACAGACAGACATGTTCGCTCAGACTACGGCATGTATCAACCCCCCCCCCAAACACGACGACCAACCTTTTCTTTCAGAAGTCTTCCAGACACCCCGAAGCCAGTCTCAAAAGAGAACTTTGCCAGAGGAGCGGCCTGCTTTGAACCGCCATCCTCTGACGACGAAGGCGGAGGATGCTGGAGGAGGACGGGTGTCGACCCTTCGAGCACCCACCGATACCTGCCGTTCAGTCTGCTGTGCATGCCCAGACGAGTCATCTTCATAGAGGTCAGGGGCAGGGCCGGGCTCGACTCCTCAGTCTGCTCTCCAGAAGACGCCTGCTGACTCCGGACCAGGTCTTTGTACTCCCTCTCCCTCAAACACGCCCCACAGAACCCCCCCTTTCTCTTCTGGTTGGAACAGCGACCGTACTTCCCTTTGCAGAGATTACTCTTCCGTTTCCGTTTCGCCCCGAGGCACGCGAGCATCTTCTTTGCTGCCTCACCACTTGCGTCGGCGCTTTCAGAGATTTTGTCTGAGCTGCAGAGGCCAAAATGACATCGAGAGGAAAAGAAATTTAGTCAAAGGAAGGAGAAACGCATACAGCCTTCACAGAAACGGAGAGACCGGCACCTTATACCTGTCAGGATCAATCAGGCAGACAGACAACACAGACACGCACGGACGAACACACACAGGGTGGGAGAGAGAGACGGGGAGAGAGAGAGGGAGAAAGAGAGAGAGAAAGAGAGAGAAAGAAGAAAGAGAAGAAGAAGCAGAAGAAGGAAGTAGAGAACCGCGGAGAGGGAGAGACAGACAGGAGGAAGGGGGCACGAACCCTGGCATCCCGGCATCTGCAGCCTCAGCTGCCTCCGATGGCCCCCCAGTCCCTGTCACCGTCCCTGCAGCACCTGCCGACAGATGAACGAAAACAGATCCAAAACACACTCAAACCTGAAGACTGAGCCCACCCGAGCAGGTACTTGTGTGGCATTGCAGAAGAAAAGACTCTTTCTCGGGGGACCAGAATATGTCAACAGGAAGTAACAGGAGACAGCAGGCTATGTTGCAAAGAGAAAGCTGCAGATCATCATCACCAAAAAAAGAGAAGACAGCTGAAGAGAGGACGGGACCTCATAGAAGTTCATGCAGAACAGCACAGACCCGCAAAGCAAACGCGTCATCGTACAAACGAAAAGGGCAGACATTGATGTCAGAATGGACGCAGAAATAGACGGTCCACACACACACACACACACACACTGTGCTGACTTTCGGCTTCTTCATCCTCCTTCTCTGCCGCCTCGCCGTTCATCTCTTCATCCTCCTCCTCCTCTTCCTCCTGAAGGGGCCCTCCTTCTAGAGACACCACTGCCAGAGGAAAGGGGTTGGCCTGCCCTCTCAGTCGAGGGGCAAGGTTCCCAGACGCACCCCACCAGGCAGCGAACTGCTGTGACTCCATCACCTCCCGCTTCAGGCCTCGGGGCTTCTTGACGCGCTGCGCGTTCCCGCCCTCCTTGTCTTCTTCTCGGACTTCGCCAGTCTCCTCCTCTCTCTCATCTGCAGCCATGCGTGCACACAGCAAGAGTGGGAGAGTCAAAGCGAAAAATGGGTGGAAGAGAACAAGAAGGACGGGATTCCTGGTTCGACACGATTGGACATAAGCTGCGTGGGAGAGACCAGCAAAGGCCCCAACCTTCAAAGCCGAAAAGGTCTGACAGAAGAGCACACTAATATGAGGACAGACACGAATTGCTGATCGATGCTCTCTTCCTCTCTCTCACACATACTGACGCACGCACGCACAGACAGAGGTGGCAACAGAAGAGAGAGTGTTGTCTCGCAGTCCGGCTGAACTGACCTCCTGCCTCTGCCGCCTCCTCTGGTCCCTCCTCCTCGTTGTCCATCTCTTCATCCTCCTCCTCTTCCTCCTCTTCTTCCGTAAGGGAAGGGACTTCTAGAGACACCACTGCCAGAGGAAAGGGGATGGCCTGCCCTCTCAGTCGAGGGGCAAGGTTCCCAGACGCACTCCACCAGGCAGCGAACTGCTGTGACTCCATCACCTCCCGCTTTAGGCCTCGGGGCTTCTTGACGCGCTGCGCGTCCCCGCCCTCCTTCTCTTCTTCTCGGACTTCGCCAGTCTCCTCCTCTCTCTCATCTGCAGCCATGGCAAGAGTGGGAGAGTCAAAGCGAAAAATGGGTGGAAGAGAACAAGAAGGACGGGATTCCTGGTTCGACACGATTGGACATAAGCTGCGTGGGAGAGACCAGCAAAGGCCCCAACCTTCAAAGCCGAAAAGGTCTGACAGAAGAGCACACTAATATGAGGACAGACACGAATTGCTGATCGATGCTCTCTTCCTCTCTCTCACACATACTGACGCACGCACGCACAGACAGAGGTGGCAACAGAGAGAGTGTTGTCTCGTAGTCCGGCTGAACTGACCTCCTGCCTTTGCCGCCTCCTCTGGTCCCTCCTCCTCGTTGTCCATCTCTTCATCCTCCTCCTCTTCCTCCTCCCCTTCCGTAAGGGAAGGGACTTCTACAGACACGACTGCCAGAGGAAAGGGGTTGGCCTGCCCTCTCAGTCGAGGGGCAAGGTTCCCAGACGCACCCCACCAGGCAGCGAACTGCTGTGACTCCATCACCTCCCGCTTTAGGCCACGGGGCTTCTTGACGCGCTGCGCGTCCCCGCCCTCCTTCTCTTCTTCTCGGACTTCGCCAGTCTCCCCCTCTCTCTCATCTGCGGCGATGCGTGCACACACGAAGAATGCGAGAGTCAAAGGGAAATATGTGTGGAAGAGAACAAGAAAGAGGGGATTCCTGAGTTGATACGATTGAACAGAAGCTGCGTGGGAGAGACCGGCAAAGAGGCAAACCTCGATAGCCGAAAAAGTTTGAAAGAAAAGGATACCTGTATTAGGACTGACACGAATTGCTGATGCTCTATATCTCTCTGTCTCTTTCACACACACTCACGGACGCACAGAGGGGTGGGTGGGAGAGAATGTTGTCTTGTCGTCCGGCTGAACTGACTTTCGGGCTCTGCCGGCTCCTCTGGCCTCTCGTCCTTGTCCCTCTCTTCATCTCCATTCTCGTCCCGCTCCTCCCCCTCCTGCACAGGGGGGGGCTCTTCTTCTTCTTCTTCTTGTACAGAATCCACAGACAGGGAGAGAGGGGGCTTGGCCTGGCGTCTCGGTCCAGGGGGACGCCACCAAGCCGCGAACGCCTGCACAGCCCTCAGCTCACTCAGTAAGAGAGGCCGTCTTCTTCTCCTGACACGTCGGAGGTCAGACCCCTCCCTGCCTTCGTCAGTCTCCCCATCTCTCTGGTCTGCAGAAATGCACACATGCATGCATATATGGAGGATGAAAAGGCGGCAACTCGTATGGGAGGATTGACGGAAAAGAACTACAGAGACTGGGCAGCGCAAGCAAGGAGAAGGACGAAAGAATACACGTGCTGAGAAAGCCGACAGAAACGATCTTCCTTCTAGAACTGAGAAGAAGAGACTGGCCAAGACAGAGAAAGCGTACTCACGACAGATCGGCTGTGATGTGGGAATCGGGCAAGGAACGAGACGCGCAGAATGGTCAATGACTTTCCGTCTCAATCTATGTTTTCCCATGCTTCTCCAGTCGCTCACGAAGTGAAAACATAGAGACCCTCCCCCCGCCTCCCCACAGAGAGAGAGAGAGAGAGAGAGACAGACAGACAGACAAACAGACAAACAGACAAACAGACAAACAGACAAACAGACAAACAGACAAACAGACAAACAGACAAACAGACAGACAGACAGACAGACAGACAAACAGACAGACAGACAGACAGACAGACAGACTATATCGTCTTTTCTTCACTTCACTTTTTCCGAATCGACAGACAGACAGACAGACAGACAGACAGATAGATAGACAAACAGACAGAGAGAGGGGGTGGGGGGGGGGGCAGAGAGAGAATCAATCTATTCGTGCTCGTTCTGACAGTTCCGCGCTCCTGACCTTCACCCTCTTCAGACCCTCCGACTTCTGCTGGAGCCGCCGCAGGGAGGAGCAGAACGACGTCGCCTGTCTCTGTGCTTGCGACCAGCGCCCTTCTGGAACGAGTGCACAGACTCGTCTCCCCAGGCGCTATCTTCACCCCTGCCCAGTTGTTGTAGACTCTGAGTTCCTTCACTTCCCTCCGAAGATGAGGCCTCTGGACATTGCCGTCTCCTGCAGAAAACAGACGAAAGGGACGTGAGCCAAATGCGAGTCTAAGAAGAGCACCCGTAAGTGCTGTCCCTTTGTTCAAGCAGGCAGGCATAGACACAAATAGAGAGTCAATTCTCCCTCCTCGGCTGACCCTCGGGTCCCTGTGCCGTCTCCTCTGTTCCCTCCTCAACCGGCATCTCCACCCCCTCTTCCTGACCTGCGAGCATTCATGCATACACCAAGAGGACGAACATCACAGCAGAGAACAGGCTAAGAAGGGTAGTAAAGAGTGGGCAGCAGTGTCGCGAGAATCCGCGAGGCGGGCGGCGAGAGGGCCTAAACTGAAGCGATTTCAATAGAGTGGGAGACACCGGCAAAATCCTCCGACCTAGGGACCGGAAAAGACGGGAGACAAATTTGCTCTGATATCAGGACAGAGACAAACACACACACAAACGTTTCCGTCTTCCTGATGTGCTCTGCTTACCTCCACCTTCTCCAGACTCTCTCCCTCTCCTTCAGAAGGCTCGGTGGAGGGAGCACCAGAACGAGGGGTCCCGTCTCCGCGCCCGGGGTCGTTGTATCGGAGACTGCTGGACTGCCATTTTTTTCGATTCGGGTTCAAGGTGCGTTGCGTTTGTGCAGCAAACTCCACTGAGACCGTCACTGGTCCGTCAGACATCGTCTCTGATTCGTCAGACTGCAGTGGTCTCCTTTTTTTCTCTTTCGATCAATTCGGCCGATTTCGGCCGGGGCATGCTGGGGCCGGGCCCATGCATCCGCCGGACCGCGCGGCCCGCGCCGGGCGGGACCCTCGCGCGGCGCCGCGGGCCGGCTTTAGGGGGTTTGGGTTGATTGCATGGGTTTGCTGCATGTTGCAAGTCAGCCGAACCATGCCGAACCCACATCTGAAAAGACCGGAAAGACCGACAGAAGCAGTGCACATACTTCCAGCATCAAGAAGCTCGGCTTAGATTAAAATGACGAAACTGTTCCTTTCTCCTTTCGAATGGCTTCGATGTACAGAGGAACTTTCTGTGCCATTGCTTTAACCATGCCAGGGCCTTTTCCACCAGGCTTGAAGTACTTCTCGTGTGCGTTTTGCAATGCCTCCCACAGGGCATCCTTGCTTGGATATTCTTTCATCCCCCCTTGGTACACTTCAGTGTTCAGCAGCCCCCAGTATTTCTCAATCACATTTGCCAGCCAGAGCTTTGGTGGAAGAGAACGGAGCTTGATCTTCTTTTCAACCGCAAAAGTCCGTACCCAAAGTGTTGTGTGACTACTGTCTAAATCATGAAGAACGTTCTTTGTAGTAAGGTGAACGCATGGCATGTGTTCTACTATAGCAGGCAGTAGATACTCCTGAAAGAAGGTCAAGTACCGATCACCATTCAACCGGCCCTCGAACTTGTATAGTTTTGTTGCCCCCCACTTGGAGATGGCAGCACAGATTGTGAAACCTGTATCTGGAGTGTTCGTTTTCTTGTGATGTTTGTAGGGTTTCTCCACATGGTATGCAGGAGCGCCTGTAGGGTACTTCACCTTTGAGTAGTAAACAACTTGGGT
>JAHBMJ010001374.1:0-5000 GCA_018398765.1 Chromera velia
TATAGCCTGTCTGTCCGAAAGAAAGGAAGCGATTCGGAAAAAGTGAAGTGAAGAAAAGACGATATAGTCTGTCTGTCTGTCTGTCTGTCTGTCTGTCTGTCCCAAAAGAAGAAAGAAAAAAACAGAAGAGAATGAAGAAGGAGAAAAAGGGAAAGAAAAGACGATATAGTCGCAAAGAAAGGTCCTGAAGGGTGAAGAAGAACCATACAGTTTGTCCGTCTGTTTCTTGGGGGGGGGGGGGGGGTGTGTAAAGTAGTGTAAAGCAATAAAAGGGAAACCCTAAGAGCAGTATGTAAGATAGTATAAGAGAAAGACAATTGCAGGTTCACCAAAAAAAGAAAAAAATGTGTTTTGATGGGTTCCAAGTTGCTGGTAGTTTATGGTAGTTGCTAATTAATCTAGTAGTTAACAATTACATACGGACATGTCTGCCTAGCCTTCACAGTGAGTCCGCATACTCGTACATGCTCTAGTGTTTGTCTAGGTGTTTTGATTGATTGATTGATTGATTGATATGTTCCGTCCTAGGGCCTTCCCGCTATATCTATCTGTCGCCAGAGCTTTGTAACGTAGGTATACCTAGGTCTTATTTATTTTAGTTTATTTAGCTGCCTAGGATAGCTTAGAATATGTACAACCGCTAGATATGTTTAATTTGATACCCGCTGGTGATGTTAGCTAGTGTCAGCCTAATGTGTATTGATGTGGATGCATTGAATGAAGCCTGATACATAGCCTAACGATACCAGCCACCAGCAGGATAAACCTCTCCATCAGTCTAGCATACACATAACAGTCAGATCCTTCTGTTTTATGATGGACACATGTCACTATACCCGACTAGTTCTGGTTTAAAAAGCCTGTTCTGGTTAACCGTACATTATCTAATGTAGTAATGTGGATATCGTGGTCGGACCCGGCCTTTTTCTTGGTAAACTGGCCGGGCCGCGAGGCGTCAGGCCGCGCCGGGGTATGCCGGAATTTTTTTGTGGCCCCGCCGCGGCTTGCATGCATGCAGATCCGCGGCTCCGCTTCCAAGATTCTGATCGACAGTCTCTGTCATGTCTCTGTCGCTCCGACCGTATTAATTAATAACATGCCTGAACGAGCTCAGCTGCATGGACCATGCTGGACCAATGCTCTTCTCAAGAGCTATCGAGTCCAGCGTCCGTCATCCCTTTTGACGGCTCTGGAATGGCTGTGGGATCATCCTGCAGTGCGTATGCCTGAACTATCAATCAATGTGTGGGCAGACTGACTCAACCTTGTCCATCGATCCCGTTGTCAGACCACAACGTGGCCCTGTGATTCTTTCTGCCTGTGGAAATAATAGAACTTCTTCTTGAGCATAGTCCCAGCTTTGGTTGCGTTCCCTAGGTCGGTTTTCTGTGGCCAAGGTTGTCTCTCCTGGGTGTTTCTACTTCCTTCAGACAAACAGGGTTTGCGTGACGATTTCTTTTCGAAGCGTTGGATCTGTCAGCGCCTCTACCGAAGGATGTTGATGCTCTACTTCTACACTGAATGGCCCAGTGCCAAAGTTCACTTCTCGAAGAATGAACAGACGGAGTGGAAGACTCTGGATATGAAGGTCAGCCTCGGGAATTTCTTCATGCACCTTTCCCGGGTGTGTTTCCCAAATGAATTCATCCTCCAAGGCAGATCGGGACATGCAGTGGAAAAGGAGACAGCTATCGGGAGTCAGCATGCTGCACAAGAATCTCCTTTTTCGGCACACGTTTGCCCCTGTCGTTTGGTTCCTTCCCCTGATTTTTCCCGCTTCATCTATTTGGCCTTCTCCAAACCAGTTGTCCTCCCTCGTCTGCACGTCTCTTCTTTTGATCATAATATGTTGCTGTCGCATCGATCGCCTGACCAAAAATGCTGCCTGAGGTTGCAAGCAGGACGATCACACGGACAACGAGATGAATGTGAAGTCTGTGGAGATCAGGGACGTGAAACGTTTGGAGTTTGTATTCACGGACGGAGTCGGGTCCTGGCACAAGCCTGATTCTGGAAACTACAAGTTGCCTCTGGGTAAATTTGGCTGGGTTACGGCAGGGATAGGACAGAGAGCGGGCATGCCTGCGGATGGATGGAAGGGGTAGAGGAAGCGAGGAAAACGATCGAGAGAAAGAAACGAGAATTTTGGTCGTGCGTCAAGCTCTCTCTGAATATCAATATCTAGATTTGGATCCCTTCTCCATCTATCCCTTCCGCTCTCTGCAGGGGGACACGAACTCGATTCGAAACCCGCTTTCTATCGCGTGCGCGATAAAAAGGTCGAAAAGCTCGACGGCCGGCTGCATGGCTTGCAGGTGAGTTCAAGGAGACTAAAGCTGAGAAGGTCGTTTCGGCCACTTGCTACTTCTGATCTTTTTCTTCATTTCCTCTCCTCTCCAACGACCTTCTCTGTTGTCTTTCGTCAGCCTGGAATCGCAGACACATCCTTTCGCTCAGCTCAGCATTTCTGCAGTGCGCGCGTGTCGTCGTCTAAGTTCTTTCTTCAGGCAGGATGTTTGACTGTGCTGAAGGAGGCATGCAGAAAGGACTCTGTAGAAGGAACGCGAAGGGTATGTCTGCGTGCCTATCTGTCGGTCTGTCCGTGCAGATGCGACAATTTCGTTTCTTCCATCTTGTCTCATTCTTTCCTGCTGTTTCTCTCTTATCAGCATAGGTCCATGCGTGTGTTTGTTTGCCTCTGGGTGTCTATATACCGTGTGCGCTGAATTGTGCATTTTGACGCTCGGGGAGGAAAGAGAAACGAAGAACAAAAGGGGAATGAATACCTTCGTTTGTGTTTGATGGTCTTGCAACCATTAAGCACCAGACTCGGTTCTCTTACAGACTTGCTGCATGTGACTGGCTGGCCAGGTAGAGAAAGAACCTTGGCATGCACTCATGAACCTTCCAAGCAGACTAGCTTCTCCATTCAGATTTGCCCACCACCGCCACTGAGAAAGAAAATGCCTGCAGGCCCCCCGCTTCTCCAAAGTCCTTTTCTTTCTTTCTTTCTTTCTTTCTTTCTTTCTCTCCTTCACCCCTGCATGCAGACCTCTGCCAGCTCGGGGGACGCACAGCAGCAGACAGGTACCAGCGTCGGGAAGGGGGGTACAGGGGCTTCCGCTGAGAGACCACACGTCAGTCGGCTCCCTCTTCTCTCTCTACCGTCCTGTCTCCCATTGAAGACATGCAGGCAGCCTTGATTGTGTTTGAAGCGAGCGAGTTCATACATCCATCTCCCTCTTTTGTTGCCTATTCGACTGTCCGCCTGACGGATAATTACTTTCCTTCTCCGTGGACCTCTCCAAAAGGATTCCAGACTTTCTGCTGCATGCATCCGCTTTCCTGTTTTATCCCTTCATTCCTTCTCCTTTGCCTGCCTCCACTCAGGTCGCTCACCTTTTTTTGTCTCCCCCCTGTGTCTCCTCCATTCTCTCTGTACTCAATCTCTAGCTGTCTTGGGGACTCTTCATGTCTCTGATGTTCTCTTTGCCTTCCGTTCCCCTCCCCTCCCCTCCCCTCCCCTCCCTTCCTCTCCTCTGAACAGGAAGCTCTGACATCGAAGCTGAGTCTCTCCTCAGTTGACGAAGAGATCCAGAAGATTGTGCAGCTAGGGGCCCTCGACAAGGACGCGAAGATCGACTGTCTGCAGACTGCAGCGGATTTTTGCACGCGTGTGCAAGACTATTTGAAGTCTCACTGGAGAGGAGAGTATTGGACTCACATGGATCGGAAAATCCCCCGAACTGTGCATCCGTTGCTGGGTGCAATGGGCTTTCTCCTTGAAGATTCCATATGGCGATTCCCCTTCAAACTCAACGACCTTTCCAGGGACGAAGTGTGCTTCCTCGCCCAATGTGGCATGAAAGCCGCAGAAGCGAAGTACGAAGTCGCTATGGCTGTGCGGGGGGGCGACGCACCTCGCGAGAGTACTACTGTTCAGGGAATGGGAAGGGCATCAGGGCAAGCGACGGCACACTCTGGTGCGATGCAGCTTCAGGGACAAGACGACAAATCCACGGTCAGGCAGACATGCAGGGAGATGTATGCCTCATGCTGTGTGTCGACGTGCGATGGAGCACTGTGTTCAGATCTACATTTCTCAGATCACATGCGCTCTTAACTTGGGCAGGCATCGACAGACCTGAGCCAAAGAAGGAATTGCTGGCCTTTCTGCTGTTTCTGTTTTCTGCCTGTCCCTCTCTATCTTCGTTTCCCTTTCGCCCGTTTCGCTTCCTATCTCGAGGGACTTGTCCTTCCTTCCTTCCTTCCTTCCTTCTCTCTCTCTCTCTCTTCCGTTCGTTCGAACGTTCAATGTCTTCCTTTTCTCCTGCATGCAGCAGGACAGGAAAGGCAGCCTGGAGGGCTTCTCGTCGACCGTCCACCCAGGGATAGACAGGAGGGCACTGGCCCTTGCCAGCGGGGGGTCCTTCCAGTTTAGGCAGAGCGAGAGGAGAGGGGTCCCTCCAGGGTTCCCTCTGTCGACTACAGCTGGAGGGGGGGCATGTACCGGCATGAACATGACAGGGACGCAGTCATACAACCAGATGGTGAGTCGACGGAAGAAGGAATGCGTGTAAATGAAAAGCAAATCAATGAAGTGCCTCCCGCCTCTTTTTCAATCAGATGGTGGGCACTCGTGTTTATCTGACACGCTGACACGCCGTTTGCGATTGGCTCCTCTCTTTCGACTCATGCACCCACCGCCTCCATTTCTTTCCCTTTTCTTTCCACCTCATTCTCGGCCGCGACTTCGTGACTTTTTGAGGGGACGGCTTTGGAAGAAACGGAAGCCCCCGGCATGCCTGCCCATCTTTCCTTTGGACTCTCTCTCTCTCTCTCTCTGTGTGTGTGTGTGTGTGTCTGTCTGTCTGTCTGTCTTTGTGAGAGCGTCTCCTTTTTCCTTCCTCCCGGCCATGCAGCTGCAGGGACAAAATCTGGGAACTCCGAACAGCCTCTCGGGACTGCAGAGACATGAAGTGCATCCTCACGTACGTCTT
>JAHBMJ010001374.1:10000-12500 GCA_018398765.1 Chromera velia
ACGGACGAAGACAAAGAGGGGTAACGAGGGGACGGCGTGGCCCTGGAATCTTGGGGGGGGGGCTCGGGGGCTAGTCTGGGAGCAGACATCATGGCGAAGGAATCTGACAGATGTGTATGGATCGTTTCTTCTTCTGCTTCTGCCTCGTCCCCTTCTGGTTTGCTGTCTGTCTCTGCAGCCTGCGCAGCAAGCTCTGTTCTCTTTTGTACACACTTTTCATGTGCTTTATGACCGCACTTGAGAAGCATCAGCCTCGTGTGCATCCCCTCAACACCCTCATTGGAAGCTGGTGAAGAGCAGAAAACGCAAACAGAAGAAGAAGAAGAAGAAGTCTGCAATGAAGTGCTTTCTCCTTCTATGTCAATTGGAGGGAGTGGTAAAGACCTCCGCTGTCTGGAAGTTCTAGAGGGGGCGCTGCTGCCTTCTGAGGTTCGGCTTAGTTGGGTGTGAGTGCGGACAGAGACGGGTGAAATTCCATCGACGCCTGCTGTGACTTCCAAAAGAGAACTGGTGTTCTGCTTTCTGCTTATGGGCCACTGACAAACGCGGTCGTGTTTTTCCTTTTTTCTCTGTTGCTTTTGCAGCACCCTTCTTGAGATTGGGTCACGTGCAGAGAAGATAGAAGAGAGGGGGCCATACAGAGTGTCTAAAATGTCATCAAACTCAAATCCGGTTTCCCCTTTCCCCCCCGTGAGCCTTGCAGCCTCTTTTTCCTCCTGCGCTCTCCGTGCTTTCAGAAAGTTCTCAAACACCTCACACTCTGCAACTTTGACTCCGAGAAAGATGAGATCCTCGAGGGAGAGCATCCAGCTGGAGGAAGATGAAGAGACCCAGTTGAGCGAGGGAACTCCCGAATCGTCTTCGTGAATGTCAAGGGGAGGGGGGGAGGCCGGCAGCCAATAATGGTGGGGGAGCGCATCATGAAGGGCCTGCATCCATTCGAGGAAAAGACATGACGACATGGAATGAAACGAAGGGAGTTCAAGCAACTCGGGCAGGGGGAAGAGGTGGGTATCGTTGACTCTCCGACATGGAAAGGAGAAAGTGAGTTTGTCTGAAGAGTGACGGAGGAAATGATTCTCAGTTTAACAATCAAGATACACAGCATTCTTCCGTACATACTTGTGGAAAGTCTCTCGGACTGCCCTTGATCTCATGCAACAAAAAGAAGACCAAAATTCAGACAGAAGGGCCTCAGGCGCACACACCATGTTCATGTCCATTCATTCCCCACAAACCTTAAGCCTCTTTCGCAGCGCCTGTTGACACTCATACACTGCAGAGAGGCGGAAAGTTCAGGGATTCATGGAAGCAAAACTGAAGGGAAGCAATTCAAGCAACACTGGAAAAGATGCTAAAAAGCAGCCTTGGGAGGTCATGATTTGTGCCGATCAGGTGGAACAGACACGCGTACAAATGGAACAACAACGCGCACTGCGCCGCGTGGTCCTTCCAGAGGCCGACAGGAAGATTTTAGCGAGTGTTGCGAATGCAGAAATCGAAACCAATTAAATAGGGAGCAACAATGCGGACATGCTGTGCAGCGTCAAAAGCAAAAACCTATTTTTGAGGTCAGAGAGCGAAGGACCTCTTATTTTCTTTCCATTCTTACCACCTCTCCTGCCTTTTTCCTTCTTTTCTTTCGCTCTTTCATTTCGCAATCCATTTCTTATCGAGTTTCTTCTCGTTTCCTTTCTTTTCTGCCTCTTTCTCTCCTCCCCTCCTCACTCTCTCTTTTGTTTTCTTTCACCCTGTTTTTGTCTTGTTCTCTTTCGCCCTTGCTGATCGAGCGAGCATGAAGGCCGACCTCTTTCAGCAGGCACCCATGGATCTTTAGATGTTTCTCTGCGTGCAAACGGGTGACCATCGTGTCCATTCATGCTGGGCCTCTCGAAGCACTGCTGACAGAGACAGTAACGTCTGCAGACCAGACACCGATAGAGGGGGCCCCGTACAGGCGCCATCTTGCACCCTCTGCACACAGACCAAAAATGGGTTCCCTCCGCCCCGCTTTTTCTTTGGTTCAGCAGCGCTGCGGCTCCAGCAACCTTGTCTGCCTGTGAGGCCTCCTGGCTGATCGTACTCAGAGCGTCCGGACCCCAGTCGCATCTGCAGACGCAATCATTCACTCGCTCATTCA
The DNA here is from genome assembly GCA_018398765.1 of Chromera velia. Taxonomy (NCBI): domain Eukaryota; family Chromeraceae; genus Chromera; species Chromera velia. Next base: position 12,141 of record JAHBMJ010001374.1, read on the forward strand.
CTCATTCACGTACACGTGCGTGTATATAAGCGGAAACACATGCGGATGCATGCACAGATAGAAGGAGAGTAACCAACAAGAGAAAAGGGTGGGCGTGACAGGGATCTCGTGACTTTGGAGTCTGGCAATTCCACCAGATGAAAATGCGCACAGACATGCATCGGTGGCTGCACGAGTTCACTTCGCGAACGAATATTGGAAAGACAAAGAAAAGAAGCACATGATCAAACTATCGATCGTTGGGATTGGGCAAAATCTGTGGCCAAATGAATGAACAGTCAAGACTCATCCAGCGACGGACAGACCTGCACATGGGGCATGTAGTTCTCTCGCTCTGTCCCGACCGGTGCTCTGCCCAGA
>JAHBMJ010001374.1:17500-31760 GCA_018398765.1 Chromera velia
AGAAGGAGAGGATAGAGAAGGAGGCACAGGAGAAAGCAGAAAAGGAGAAAGAGGCAAGGGAAAGGGCGGAAAGGCAAAAGGCAGAGGAGGAGGAGGAGAGACGAAAGGCCGAAGAAGAGCGAAAGAAGCGAGAGGCAAAGGAGAAGGCCGAGCAAGAGCGTATTGCAAGAGAGAAAGCAGAGAAGGAACGAGCAGAGAGGTTGGAAAGAATCAAAGCTGAGAAGGAACGACGAGAATTGGAGGCAAAAGAGAAAGCGGAGAAGGAAAGACTCGAAAGAGAGCAAAGAGAGGAAGAGACACGGCAGAGAAAAGCAGCATTGGAAGCAAAGAGGAAGGAAATCCTTGAAGAAGCCAAGAGAAAGCAGGCTGCAAAGAGAGAGGCAGCAGAGGCAGCCCGAAAAAAGGCAGAGGAAGAGAGAGCAGCCCAAGAAAAGGCACAGGCACAGGCCCAAGAAGCAGAGGAGGAAGCTCAACACAGAGGATCCCGTCGAGTGCTCATCTCGGAGCAAGCCAACACGACCAAATTGGTAGAGCGTCTCTCCCTCTCGGGTGTGTCCTCTTCTTCCGCTCGTCCCAAGACAGCGTCAGGCAAAAAATCGGGTTCATTTGCCGTCTCCTCCTCGACAAACCCCACCGGATGGAAGCCATGGGGAAGGCGTTCTAGGGACCTCTCTGCCTCTCCGACCCCTCCCACTGCTCCTGCACAAAGACAGGGGCCAAGAGGCTCCTCCCCCCCATACTTCAGATCTGCAAAGACGCCCCCGAGGGCATCAGCAGCTGCTGCTGCTGCTCCTGCTAAAACAGCAAACGACAGGTCAGACAAGCAAGAAGCAGAGATGCCCCCGACAGAGCCGAAGAGGTCGCCCTCTGTCTACAGTCGTTCAGAGAGTCGAAAATCCACTGCTGTTTTTGAGGTCAACCAGTCCCCTCCAAAAACTCCCTCGGAAGCATTTTTGAGGGGATTGCCTTTTCAAGGCATTGTCCTCGAGTCTGCAAACCTTCCAATTGAAGCTCCTGATCAGTTCTCCCGCTCTCAATCCGTGATGTCGCGCCGTTCGCACGGAGCCGAGGACGAAGTAGAAGAAGCTGAGCCTGTCCGAAAGAGCGGGGCACCTCCACCTCGTCAATTCTTCAAACAGCAGACAAGGGAAAAAGTAGATGAGTTGCAGAACAGAGGTGGCAGTGCAAAACGCAACACTGTATTTGTAGGAGATCGCCCTCGAGATATGTCGACTCTTGGGGGTCTGAATCCCTCTCCCTCTGCTCCACCTCAAAGGAAAACTCTCCCTGCGACACCCTCCCTCTCCCCGCCTGCCCCTAAACCCACCAAACTACCCCAAGCAGCACAAAAGGTCACAAGAGAAACCAACAAAGCCGCTCCAAAGGCCTCCACGACACCCCCCCGCAAGACCTCAGCAACTCCCGCTGCGTCCGCAGGAGCAGCTGCGCGTTCTGTGACTCCTCCCGCAGCGGCGGCATCTGCATCTTCAAAGCCCCGCACCTCCGCATCAGAGATCAGACGGCCTGGCCCTATAGAGCCCTCTCTACTTCCCGCATGGACCAACGAGACTCCCTTCATCCAGTTGCACGACTCCAGACGGTACCGCACCCCACCAAAACATTTGGATGCTGTTCCCCTGGGTGACCGTCATTTCCGTGATCAGCTCAAAGACCTCACTCTCAGACTGACCAACCGACGTGTGTCCCTTCTCAAATCCGGCCTACTGCCCGAGCAGGCATGCGAACACGAGGAGAAATACCGCTTGCTTCTCCACGAAGCCACAAGGGCAGTGCAGAACCGCGTCATAGGGCATCCTTCCTTTCCTTCGCCTGAGGTTGAGGTCAACCTCAAAGTCTTTGCCCCACCTGCAAGAAAGGATTTTGCTCAAGCAGGAGAGGACGACGAAAATATTGCCCTTTTTTCCCTCACAGGAACTCTCACCCCGCCCAAGACCTCACCCTCCGCGTCACCCGCAAAGAGCGGTCGGGTGTCTCCCATGACTCTCCATTTGGTCTCACGACTTCCAGACAGAGTCAAAGGACCGGCACACCAACCTAACTGGGCAGACCTCAACCCACGAAGCGTCGCTGCAACGGACGTGGCATCTGCCATTTCTCGCTGTGCCACACCTTTTTCGAGGGACACTCCCTCGAAGGTTCATGAAAGAAGGACAAGGACCCCTCCCCCCAAGTCCCCTCCCAAGCAGTCAACACCCCCCTCTTCCTCTGCTCTCCATTCCCACCCCCACGGTTTATCAAGAGGTCTCGAGGGCAAAATGAGGGACCAATTGCTGTCGAGCTCAGTCCTCGAACCCATTCGCAACCCCCCCTCTCCCCCCCCGGCACCAATCAAAAACCCCAGCCCGCCCAAACAGACCCCCACAGGAGCAGCCTCCACATCAGGAAAGCGGCAGACCCCCCAAGGCCCTCCGACCATGAGGGACCCCATGGGTATGACATCCGTCCCCCCGCCCCCCCTCTCAAGAAATGACGACATGCCGGATTCTGCCGGTCTCATCTACTCAGTCTACAAGGAACAACGCAAAGCTGCCCTTGAGAGGATCCGAACCAAAAGGAAAAAAGACCGCGCAAGAGCTGCAGCAGAGGCCGAATCGGCAGCGGCTGCTGGGGGAACCTCGGGCGCCTTTGTTTCTGAGGCACCTGTCGGAGGGGCCTCCAAGAAAAAGACAAAGAAGGTCGGAAGCAAAGAAGGAACTCAAACACGGGTTCGGCTTTCCGATTCAACTTGCTGGCTGCTTATTTAACAGAATGAATGTTCATCCGATTCTTTCGTGATCAAATCCTGATCCCAATTCCTTTTTTCATCATATTCGGCTTTCTGTCATGGTCGTCAGTGAGCTTTGAATCAGACTTCATGCATCTGCTGCTGCTGCTGCGCAGGGAGGAAAGCGGGCGCTGGTGCGTTCAACGACTTCCGAAGCAGGAGACGCCTCTGAGAGGGAGCAGGGAAGCCTGAAGAAGGAGATGAAGGTGATCAAGAAGAGAATCGAGAACCACAGAACCAGATTTTTCAAGGTAGGCATTCTCTTTCTTAGAAAACAAGAGAAGAGAAGAGAAGAGAAGAGAAGAGAGGGGAATTAAGAGCCTGCCTGGGCAGTGTGAGAAGCAGACACGGTAACAGAGAAGCAGCGTGGAACTGTTTGCTTTGTGCCGACAAGATTGTAGAAGAGGCGGGATAGTAGTAGTACAGATGGAGCTCACAGTCGTGATTCAGTTCTCGAGATGTGAATCCAGTGTATTCTCCTGACGTTACCATCGTTTTTCAAAAGAAAAGCTTTAGAAAAAATGGGAGACAGTACGGCGGTCAGCTGAGAGAGAGGGTGAAGCACACGAGGAAAGTGGGAGTGCGTCTCAGGCACAAGTAAGGAAGTATGTGTTTCTGACTGGATGCCTCGAAGTTTCCGCGTCTCGTCTCAATCCCTCGTGAGGGAATCCGAAACCTGCTTCTTTTGTGTCTGATGTCTTTCTCACTATGTTTGTTTCATGTGTTATTTGCAGAAGGCACTCGAGAACTCAATCTCTCACGGCACTGTGCCGGTAGGTTAATTGTCTTCTTCCTTCCTCCTTTCTTTTCTTCCTTTTTTGCATTTCCTTCTTCAGAAGGAGTAGCTCTGTGTGTGTGTGTGTCGAACGCGCACTGATCTTTCCATCGCATTTCTCCTTCCGCCTGTTTGCGTCCATCCATCCATCCATCCATCCATCCATGCAGCGCTCCCAGGGAAGCTCCGGTTCTCTGGTGCCTCCCCTCAACTTCGCTCAAACGGTTTCTGTCGCTTCGTCTCTGGGGGAGGAGGGAGGGGTGCGCTTGTGGCCTCACGAACTCCGATACGGGGTCATGTCGCAAGTCCGTCCGTCTCTCTGTCTGTGCGATGAATCGTTCATAGTCAGACGAAAAACGGATGAAAAAGAAAACCGATGCTTTGTTTGCTTGTGACACGTTCAGCTTTGTCAAATGTCTGGAAAGCCGCGAGAAATGAATGGGAAGCATTTTGTTGGAATGAAAGGGGCAATCACAGTTGTGGACAGCGAGGGATAATTCAGGGCGCGAATGATCTGAATAACATCATTGACGCTGCAGGTGATAAGTCTGATGGATTTAGTGAGGTGGGGTTGCACCGACTGAGAAAATTCTTTTATTAATACAAAGCCCCTTCAGGCTACAACAGAACGCGTTGTCACAAATTTACGTGTCAGACATTTGTGCCTGCTTGTGTGCCTACCTACCAGCCTCTCCCTTTATTCCCATGATGCAGGTTTTGAATGCGCTGAGAGCCGCAGGCCTTGCCGATTGTCCAGATGAATCGAAGGACGGCAGTGTGATCATCTATGGAGAGAAGGTGAGCGAAGGAAAAAGACATGCACACACTGTACGTCAGAGAAGTCGTGTACGTGCAGTTTTCATTTTTCTAGAATGGTCTCTTGGTCTCCTCAAAATTGTTGTCTTGCTTCTGTGATCGGAAAATACTCATGACGCGAGCAGGTGCGTGCTAGGCATTGAGACAAAGACTTCCACAATCTGTATCCGTCCGTCTTCACTTATCTTTTCTTTTCTTAGTTTGTTTCATTCCGTCCACTTTCTTGTACATGAATTCACGCGCTCGATCGACGTTCTTTCTTTTTTTCTTCTTCTGTCCATGTGCGTTCGTTCATGCGTGCGTCAACTCTTTTTCTTTCTTTCTTTCTTTCTTTCTTTCAGGTCCGCCTCGCTTGTGTTGACACCTCGTGGACTGTCCACAGAGAGAGAAACGCGGGGGCCTCGACGGTCAAAAGCCTCCCTTTGCCTCGTGACTGCATCGCGCTGGTCGAGTACGACAGAAAAGTTGTGGACCTGGACCAATTCGTTGAGTCCATCAAGTCAGTCAGTCACTTAGATCAGTGAGTCAGTCAGCCAGTCAGTCACTTACTTATTTACTTTGATTAGTCAGTCAATCAGCCAACAGTTTCAGACATGCAGTATTAGATCAAGAAGGAACAAAACGAGGGTTCTTGTCTTTTCTGTTGTCGGAGACCCCCATCCGATTCTCGCAGGCTCTTCTCATTTTCCTTCCTGGCTCTCCTTGCGTGTTCCTTTTTGATCCATATGACCGTCCTCTTCTCGTCCCTATTTCCTCCCAAGCAAGCAGATGCAAAATCCGACAAAATCACCAGAGCATGCTAAAACATTATGCATCTGCGCGACGTCCATGAAATTCTCCTGTGTATGCTCGCGGTCGCTCTCCTCTTCCATGGTGGGCAACCGTGAACATGAAATCCCTGTGAAGTGTGTATGAATGGCTTGCTGAACCTCTTGCCTTCTCATGTCTTTCATCACACCTCTTTTCTGTCACTTTCATTTCCCTTGTGTGTTGCAGAACAAAGATAACACTGCACGAAAAGAAGGAGGCGAGGCGGTCCAAATCCCACCACAAAGTCTCTCTGAGACTGCCGGAGGACGAAAAGGCCGCAATTTCGACAGCCGCAGCGGCATCCGCAGGATTTGCCACCGGAACCTCCGGGACCCGACAGACGTTCTCCCACTACCCCCCGAGCAACGAGACCAGTCCATCCAAGTCTTCTCTGCAGGTCTCGGCCCCTCTCGAGCAGTCTAGACAGATTCCCGTCGGGGCACCGGTCACGTCTGTAATCTCCGGGACGCAGCCCCTGACAACCTCAGCATCAGTCAGCTTCCATCCACAAACAGTCGTGTCTCAGTATCCAGCAAACCAGAGGCAGCCGCTGGGCATTCACGACGCTTACGGATGGCGCAGCGCTGGTCAGTCCTCGCACTCCAGTCTGAGCCTTCAACCAGGCATCACCCCGGTCACAACCGCACTCACTCGTCACACACAAGGCGGGCAGCAGGTAGCCACGTCGGGGTCGATTCGTCTCGTTGGCGGCCTGGGGACGTCCGACGGCGGGCGGGTGGTCCTGATGGGGCCTGCACCCCCGGCGTCAGTAACTGTCCAGCCCCAGGCGGTGACACGTGTAATTCAAGGAGCGCCGCCTCCTCCTCCGGCCTTTGGAGGGGGGCTGGGACACAGTGTATCGTCTCAGGCACTTGGGGCAGCTTGGGGAGCTCCACGTCCTTGGGGATCTTGAAGTCAATAGAGAATAAATAAATAAGTATTTATTTATGATCCAGTTTTTCTTCTGTTTGAATCATACGTGGGGGAAGAGAAAGGGGATGAGGGCGGGGGAGGGGGGCTCTGTTTATTTATTCCCCCCCTGTGAACTTTCCAGATATGTTTGCAAATGCGTAGGGGGGCGAAGTCCGCTTCCACCTCATTGGCTGCCTGCAGACGGGAAGCACAGAGAAAAGGGGATGGAGTGAAAGGGGGGGGGGCAGGAGGCGACAGAAAAAAAAGGGGGGGACAAATTGCAAAGGGTTGCAAGGGGATCGAGAGCGTACATGCATGTTCAATTAAGCAGGCAGGCAGAAGACAGCTAGGATGCAAACGGAATAGGAGAATCGACGAGAGTTGCATGGATGCAGGAATCTGTCTGACTGTCTGTGTGTCCGTTCGTCTGTTCTTCTGCTTGTTTGAATCATCAAATAAGCGAATGGAGGAATGATTTCATGAGCGAATGAATGAATGAATGAGTGAATGAATGAATGAATGGATGGATGAATGATCTATGTAAATGAAATGAATGAAGGATCGGACAGACGTCCAGACTCTGTGAATCAAAAAGATGGCCAAGGCCAAGCAGGGGCCTAAGATGTAAGTACACAGGCAGCTAGAGCGAAGAAACGAATGGTTTCCACTCTGGATCGCCGTCCGCAGGGGGCAGAGAGCGAGATGCATGCTGGATGCACCAACGCACCCTTCCTTTCTTGATCAATGAATGTCAATCCACCATGCACCCACCCACAAACTCGATCGATCGATATGAATTCTGACTCCCAGCCGCCTTCTCTCGGTTCAGCCGTGGATGCATGCCTCTTTTTCCGTTTAATTCACTCAACCAAACCAATGCATGATTCATTGACTCGTTCTTTCTGAGACTTCTCTCTAAATTTCATAATTCTTCCCACTATCTATCTGGATGTCCCTCCACCTCTGTCTATCTCTCAGGGACTATCTTTCTTGCTTGTCTTGCCTGTATAAGAATCGTTCCTTTACAAATTTTACAACTTGAAAATACTGAAACGGCGAAGGATCGATTGATGGAATGAGAAGAATTAAAGGCAGAAGGGGAGCCTGGGGGGACAGAGGAGATGCAGGTTTTTTTCCCCTGACTTTAGAGCTCAAAAACTCTTTGGATTTAGAAAAGCAGGCAAGAGACAGCTAGCAGGTAGTTGCAGGTCCTGAAAAAATTCCATGTGTAACTTACACTGAGTCAAATGGTGAAGGGCGACCGGTTGCATGTGCTTTACATATAAATATATTTTTTCTTCATGCCGCCCGACCGCGGGAGCTCCCAACTTCAACTTGAAGACAACTTCAGGTTAATTGCAATAACATCCTGCGACAGCACTTTTCGCTTTTAGCAAGTCACGTTATATTTATGACATGTTAATTATGGTTTTACAATAACGTATTTCATTGTATTAATGAATTAAATCAAAATCATGTACTAGGAGTAAACATTGACTTAATTTCTTTTCTTTAGTATTATTAAAGCTAGTATTAAAGGTTCTACTGTGTATGTAGCTATATATTCATCAACTTTTTACTTGACTCAATTAAAAGCTCTGATATCTAACTCCGGTTTAAAATGTATAAAAAAGATCTAGAAAAAGATCAAAAACAGTGCACCGGATGATCATTTTACTTCTAGCATTACTTCCACGTTTATCTATACATTGGTAGCCCCCGTTTCTTTGATTCACATTTATAGTCCCTATCGATTTCTATATATTGGCCCAGTATTCAAGTTAGATTTCTATAATGTTTTTTATGACTCAAATTATAAGATTTATATGATATTTCTAGCTATATAGCTTTCTTTATAGGGAAAGAAAGAAAGAAAGAAAGAAAGAAAGAACGAAAGAAAGAAAGAAAGAAAGAAAGAAACTTTAAGAAAGAAAGAAAGAAAGAAAGAAAGGAAGGAAGGAAGGAAGAAAGGAAAGAAAAGAAAGAAAGGAAGAAAGCGAGAAAAGGGGCGGGCCGGGGGAGAGAAGGAGAGAGGGCAAGAAGGAAGGAGACAAAGAAAGAAGAATAGGAAGGAAGGAACAAACGAAGAAAAGAAGAAAAGAAAGAAAGATGAAAGACTGGAAAGACTTGGAAATAAAAGACACAGTCTGAATGTGAGGGAAAGAAAGGCGAACCCACAGACTTTAGGAAAGAAAAACGGGCGTTGCCGCAGAAAATGATAAGTTGCACAGGATGGGGAACCTCCAGAGAGTATCTAGACTCTCCTAAGAGGACTCACCAACCTGTCCGGCACGCGGTGTTTCACACAGTGTCACGCAAATGAGCTCATGGAAACTCTTTTATGCAGACTGTGATGCAAGCCAATTGGATGCTAGCGCTTTCATGCATTGTCAGTCCCTCTGCGTGCGAGTGAGGAATTTTCAAAGTAACGGGGGCGCTCTTCTCCGTCGCGGCCACCTGTACCAGTCAACGCATTCCGCACACAAAGGACATGCAAAGTCACGGTCAGCAGCACAGGCAGACGACAGACAAAAGTAGCAGAAACGGTGTCCGCACGAAGCCTCAATCTCACTCGTCATCACGGCGTCACTGCACAGGGGACACCGACTGTTTATCGTTTCTCCTCCACCTCTCCACTTTCCCTCCGCACTCCCCTTGCTGCCCCCGTGTTCCACCCCTTCAAGTCCCGCACCCCCACTTCCATTCTTCAGACTTGTCTGTGCACCCGAGAGGGTGGCCACTCTCTCCTGCCACCGAACAATCTCTTCTCTGACCTTCGCACTCGCCCGTGAGGCCCATCGCCAGGCCATTAGCCGCAACGCCCGCAGATTGACGAGCGGCAACAAAATCATAAGAAGCTCCGTGAATGAATGCCAATACAAGTGTCTCTGCATGTACTCAAATGAGATCTGTCTCTGGACGTCTGGATTCGCCTCTCTCATCTGAAGACCGAGGAGACGGGAGCTCAACGACCGGTACCTTCCCTGAAGAAGGAAGGCGACCAAATTCACAAGGCTGAGAGCCTCAACAACTCGCTCTGCCGTCTCCACTTGCCGCAGAGTAACCAATCCTGGGCGTCTCATCTGGTGGTGCCGGGAAGATGGGAACGGGTCTTCTGCATTTTGCAGGTGTTGCTTCAGTCTCGCAAGCAACCACGGCAGCAAAATATGGAGGAGGGCGTACAAGAGACGAATGTTCAGAGGAAGTCTCTTCCGGCCACTCCTTTCAGACGGCCCTACTGAACCAATGAAACATGACCTCTCCAGGTCGAAGGTGAGGTTCTGCACACTGTCAGCAGGGGAAGGAGCGCTCCTCCAAACAGTGTACTTCCAAAGAAGGAGACGGAGAAAGAGGTCGATTTCTGGACTCCATTTCTGCAACCATCCAAAGGGCAAGTAAGCAAAAACACCCGAAACCTCCTGCTTTAGCAAGTCGAGAATCTCCTCATGGAGTCTCTCAGCATCCAACTGATTTACGCGCGGCGGGAGTCCTCTTTCCCTTTCTCGAAACAAAGACGAGGTCGGTAAAGACATGGAACCGTCTCCAAGCCTCAACAGCTTCCCGCGGAGCGCATGACTGAATTGACAACTCCCTTCTCTGCCCACACTGACAGTAAGAATTGTAAGTCCGGCAATTAAGTTGCTTTGACACTTGGGAGGCCTTGCTTGTCTTCAGACTCGTGAATCAAAAGCCAGCATTGAGTTGATGCAGGGTGACCATGGGTGGAGGGGCGGTGGCCGCGCGCTGTGGCGTGCATGCACGCAGCAGTCCGCAGCGGCGCCGCGCTGTATCTGACGCAAGCAAGCTTGCGAACGGCCCCGGAAAGCAAGAAAAATGAGAACTTCACGATTGACGCACGCCGGCCAGCCGATCAAGCAGTTATGCCGACCCCCCCCCCCATGGGAAAAGCTGCAGAACCCCCTCTCCCCCAGAAAAAAAGCCCGGGGATGCAGCTTATCGCTTTCCGGGCCTACTAACGCACACATGCATGATGACGCGGGTTTATGCACGCTTTTCTGGACCATTTGAGGCGGGATCTTTCCAGGGTCTTTTTTTGGTGAAAGACACGCATGCATGGGCTAGGGTATTTTTATTTTGTAAATGCTCCCTGCTTTGCTTTTCGGGGCTATGTCTGGCGCTGTAGGCCTCTACGTGGCGGCGACCGGCGGAGGATCCGGCCGCTACTATTATAATTGCTTAACGATACACCTTTATACATCACCGAAATTGTATAACCAAAAAAATCTCATTGAGCCATCGCACTGAATAGCTTAAAACCTGCCAAGATGACAAAGACGTACATCTCTGAGATTTTTACATGTTCTTTAATGTTCTTCTCTGTATTTTCTGTTTTGCAGTGGTGTCAGTTACCTGATTAGTTACCCTATAGTTTCTAATAGTTTCACTTTTTGTTCTTCAACCGACCATGAATTAGTTTTCCTTTGTTTCACATAGTTTCACATTTCTATACCAGTACGGAGAAACTTACACTGTCACACATAACTTGACAGCCTGCAGACGACTTTTACTGTTTAAGTTGTATAGTTCAACTGCTTAAAGGTAGTGTGCACACTGCAGAGCAGCTCAAACCTAGTCAAACCTGTACGATTCTCTAAGTTTTACTCTCCAAGTCATATATTTAGATCAATTTATGTTTGAACAATCAGTTTTTACATACTCAATGTCTAGATCAGTGTCATGAGTCAATAACTTAAATGTTTTACGTTCCAATATACATTTAAAAGTATAGAAATTTATGTAAATTGACTATTCCAATTAATACCATCTGAATAAGATTCATGTTACACAAGATTTAACACTCTAATTGTATGGCAATATATGGCAATGTACGCGGTACACGGTATAGTACGCCCAAATTGCGGTCCTAGTAACACGGGCCTAGTTGCAGGCCAACTTGCGGCCCAATATAAAATCATAGTTTACTAGAGAAAAATCAAATAGAACTATTTAATTTGCATTAATTTGTATATGGTAGATTATAATAGGGTTACCTTTGTTGCGAGTAGTTAAGAGAGTCTATGTATAAAAATGTTTAATAAAAGCATGAACTCTCAAGTTGACTTTTAATTACGCGAGACTGCGGACGAGCCAAACCAATGAAACCATGTAGTTTCGCAGTATAGGGATTCTCTTCCCCCCGCCATTTTGAAAAAACCAAGTCACGGCACCCTCGATCTCTTAATTGACTTCTATTCAAGTTGGTCCTAAAGACGGCAAAGTGAATCAAGAGACCCTGTCGATCTCTGCATACACTGCAGGAAAGCGACTGCTCTTGGGGGATCAACCGACAAGAGCTAGATGATGTGAGCCATCTCTGCACCGAACTAATTAGATTCATTGAGCTGGAGACGAAAGCATGCACGTTAGAGAGTGTCGAGGATGAGAAGGAAGAACTAAGGAAGAGTAAGACGACCAGATGGAAGGCAGGGTGATCACCAGCCAAAGAGCAAAGCCGACCGTCTGAGAGGTTTCTGAATTCTTTCCACGTACGTGCATATTCCCTTGCGTGCTCCAAAACAGGTCTGTCTGCGCACAGCTTTCCCATTCAATTCTTTTGCCCTCGTTCCTTCCTTCCTGCTTCACGGGCAGGGCTTGGTCCTGCTTCGTCTGTCTGTTTTTTCTTTAATTTTCAGTTAGTAAGCTGTTCTCATCAAAGCAAAAGAGAAAAAAAAGTGGAACGATCTTTCCTAAGGTCGTGCAATCTGTTTAGTGATACACGTACTTCCTGCTGCATGTCGTGACTTGGAACCACTTCGCTGTGCTGATGCCATGCCATGCCTCATCAAACAGAACAGATCGACAAGGGAAAAAAGAGACAACACAACGGAAGGGATGAAACGAACAAATCAGGGCAGACATCCACAAGAGAAGAAAAGAGGGCCGCCCAGAGTGCAGACAGGACGGAGAGAAGAAAGAAGAGAGAAGAGAGGAAGCAAGCAAGGAAGGAAGGAGATGACCTCGAGAGAGGGCCTCCAGCGAGACGAGGCCGAAATGCTACTCGATCATTCGAATAGAAAGACCATCAATCAGGAAACGCAATTCAGTCAGGCAATGAAGGGAGAAAGGAGCTCGGGAGAGGTGAGGTCTAGTGGAGAGCAAACCGAATGAACGAACGAACGAACGAAAGAGAGGGTGGGTGGAAGGATTCATTGTCATCATGCGGGGGAAACAATGTGTGTGTGTGTGTGTGTGTGTGACTGATTTGCAATGCTGGTTCAAACTTGGGAAATCAACATGACCCCCCAAGGAGCCAGAGGGTTTGGGGGAGTTGCGAAAAAGCAATCATTCGAAAGAAAAGAGGTAACGGCACTTCGTCTTTTGTATTGTTCTGTCTTCTAACACCCTTCAGCCTTTTTTGCCGTCTGCGTGTAGACGTATTCTTCCAACTCTGTTTCCTGCATGTAAGTGAAATTACGTTGGCTTCTCTCTCCCAGGATTCCGACAGGCCGGAGCGCTCTATAACACACTGCACTGCACAAGCAACCTACCAAGAGGAAGGGTACCCAACCACCCCTTCACATGCAGAGACAGATGGGACTGGAAGTATGAATTGGAGTTTGATGAATTGATTGATGGACTGGATCGACGTCTCTGCTTTTGCACTTTCATCTTAACTTCAACTGGCTGAAGAGATCTCTATCCAGCTCCGGACAGCCAATATCTTCTGCTGTTCCCTTCTCTTTCCTTTATTTATGCATGAATTCAGGCCGTCTGTCTACATGTGTGTGTGTGTGTGTGTGTGTGTTTGTGTGTGTGTGTGTGTGTGTGTGTGTGTGTCTGCCCGTCTGTCTGTCTTCCCTTCGTTCTATTTTCCTGCAGCCTTCTCTCCTTTTCTGTTCATTCTTCCTTAGTTTCGACAGACAGCAAGGTCGCAAACCCTCTCCAAGCTCAATGAATTAAATCCACCCGCCCCTTCCTCGAGACGTTCGAACAGGCTGGACAACGTCACAAAGATAGAGCTAGAAGCACAATGGTTTCAAGGCCAGACCAGCAAGGATGCATCCAAACTGATGGCAAGGATGGTAGGAGCGGAGGGAAAAGAAAAGACAGAAGAGAAGCGGAGGGAGGGTTCATTGGGGACGCAATACAGCAGCATGCGACGAAAAAACGGGAAGGGCGGGGGGAGGGCAACTGAAAGAAATCCGTCGGGCACCTTCTTTCATTCCGCCCTTTCCTTCTTTCATTCCTCTGCACGCAGCCCCCTCCTCCCCTCATTTGTTTTGGTAATATCGACACAAGTAACAGTCTCTGAAGAGTGGCTGTATCACTCTATTGGAGAAAGCACAAGACTCCTGGACGCACTTTCCTCCTATGGTGTCCGTCCTGGATGCAAACGTTGAATTTTGAGTTCATGAATTGATTTGTTCCGGTCCGCCCATTTGTCCGGCAACAAGTCTGAAAGGAGGGCAAAAGGAGAAACATCATCAAGCATGAAGCTCTGATCCGTCCTTTCCTTGCCCTCGAGGGGATTGTTGAAGAGACCGACGACCCACACGATTGACATGCGTGCGGAGTTTTCTGCTTCAATCCCAAACACACAGACAGAAACGTAGAAGGGCAACTTTGGTCGAATCGAATAGAATAGAAGAATGGATGGATGGAAAACGCAGCATACATTCTTTGGACCATCTTCGACAATGTTCCGTCGTACGGCCTTCATTTTATTTTTTCTTTCTTTCTTTCTCACACCTTGACGACTGCATGTGGAAGGAATATCGGCATCTAGTCCCTCCCTCTCTGTCAAAAGAAAAGAAAGCGAAAGGGAGGCCCTGCATGTGGCAAAAAGAGAAGAGACATGCTGCTGCGGAAGAGAAGGAGAAGAGGCTAGAGGGGGGACACATCACGTACCAATCGAGCAAGAAAGAAAGAAAGAAAGAAAGAAAGGAAGGGAGGAAGGAATGAGGGAAGGAAAGAAAGAAGGAACAAACTCTCAGTGCAGAAAAAGCTGATGAACCGCCATCATTCCCCACTCCCACCTCCTTTCTTCTTCTTCTCCCCAGTTGTCTCCAACCTTTCTACCGAGTTGTCTGCCTATCAATGAGTGATGCCCCCCTGCGGCTTGCATACTGAGGAGCCCCAGCATGGACGGCTAATCTGTGGCCTTGAGGAGAAACCCCAGCGGCCACCTTTGCACCCCGCGG
>JAHBMJ010001375.1:0-17500 GCA_018398765.1 Chromera velia
CAACCGGTTGTTGGGAACCAGAAAGAATTCATGCGCGCATTGCAAACTGCATGAGCGCTCTGCATGTGCGCGCGGTGCTTATTGCCTGACATCGCCTTGCGCTCACGTTCTGAGGGAGTTCTGACAGGTCGTGTTGAAGATTCTGTTTTGCGCATGGGGCCTCAGGTGCATGCAGTCCTAGACGTCTCGGTTCTGGAGAGTCTTGGGTCCATTCGGAGTCCCTGAAAACCCTCTCACGATCTTCTTCTATCTTCTGCTGGACAGATGTGTGGGGGGGAAAGGCGTCGAGCTCCTGCTGGATTCGATCTGTCCACCAAGGATCTTCTGGTAAGTCGAAGTAAGTGGAGACGGCGTTAACGTAAGTCTGCGTAACTCTTGACAGAAGGAGACGGCGACAGACTTGAAAGTCAGCTCTACTTGCTCGCGTTTAAGTTCTCAGATGAACGCATTGTCCAGCGTATGAGAGGGAAGTGCTGACTTTCAGCACAGTCTCACGACCTGTGCAAGCAAGTCAAGGGGTGTGGAAATCCTCTGCAGGCAGGTTGTTGTTCTGTCCCCTTTCTTTGGAATCCTGTGTACTTCTGTCTTCGCGGATGTCTGTGTCTTTTCCCCCTTCTCTGACATCGCGCTTTGCATGAGCTCTCCGCTTCATCTCCCGTTACAGTACCTTTCTGGCTCTTGACTTCTGCTCCCTGCCCTGGTTTATTTTTGCCCGTCTACGCTGTCACCGATCGAGGTCGTCGCATTTGTCTGCCGGCCTGTGTCTCTCTCAATCGTTCTGTGCCCGCCTTGCCTCATATGTCCCCGACTGCGCCTCTGGCCTCATCGCGTTGCCTCTCGTCGCCTTCCGCTTGCGCTCTCCCTTTCAATCGCTTGCCTTGCCCTTCCCTAGTTCCTTTTGGGAGCCGTTCTACATGTGGTCCATCGGGTCCGGATGAGAAAATGTGGACAGCGGTAGTCTCCATTTTTGGTTCTATGTGTCGCTTCGTGGAAAAAATCCTGTAGTGTTTCGTTTTGTGCACAGCCTGTGAGCCTGCCAAAGAGCGGTACTGCTGTGCTGCATGGGCGTCCGTCTGTGTGCGCGCTTCCCGATCGAACGCACTTCACTCTTGTATTGCATGCAGCAACGAATTCTGAACTGAAGGGGAGAGGGAGAGGTTAAAAAGAAAAGAATGTGCCGCCTGACAGCCGTGATCACCCACGAGGACCCGATCCTCCTCGCGGACATCGTCACAAAACCTAGGTGGGCCACTGAGCGAACACGCGCGCACACACACACACACACACACACACACACACACAGAGGGGGGNNGGGGGGGGGGGGGGGCTCGGGATGAGAGACATGGCCTCGCGGGGAGGGGTGGGGTGTGTGTGGATAAGCAGGAAAACCGGCAAGTGGGGGAGGCGCTTCGGTTGTCCGGTGATGCACAAGGCGTCTCTTTCTACGCTTCGCGACTTCCCTCCATCTTTTTGTTGGGTTTTTCGTACCTTGCTTGTTTCGGGTTTTCCGTCTTTCTGTGTTTTTCCCTTGCGCGCTTGCTGAATCGTTTTTGTTTCCTTTTTGAGCTCTCTATCGCTCCTCCTCCAAATCCTGACCTGCTTCCCTCTCCCCGCCTCTGCTGACGCGCTGCTGCTCCCGACCGACGTGCACATTCATTCTTACATGAATCCATGAATGCGCTGGCTGCAGGATGAGCATCATTCATTCTTACATGAATCCATGAATGGCTGCAGGATGAGCATCATCCACCAGTCGTTTGACTGCAAGGTCGGTCGGTCCGTTGGGCGGGCGGGAGGTGCGGTCTGAGAGGGTGTTGCGTGTCTTTTTGTTGTTAGACTGCGCGTGTGACTTCAGGAAGTGTGTTCCTCTTGGACTCGGATTGAAGGGTAGAGGAAAGGAAAGGAAGGAAAGGAGAGATGTACAGAAGTGCTTGAAAGGATTCAGGTTCAAAAGGTGTCTGTCCGTTTAAAAGGCGGTCGTGAAGACCGAATGACGAGGAGACAGGCAGACAGAAAGCGAGAGAGAGGCGACAAGTCCTTTGTTTGTTTTCTGCCGTGAACACAGTCCTACAACCCTCAAATGATCGTGCCTGAAATGAAATCGTCCGAGTGAAATGAATGCCCTGGCATTCAAATGGAAAGCTAGTGAGTCTTAGTCAATCCACCAACTTATGAAAGAATCCAACCACTGTGCAACCCCCAAGCAATCAATGAATCAAGCAGGAGAGACAGCACCACGATGCGCCGAGGGACGTCCACGAACAGTCTTCTCTCAACGGTACGTGGGTCGTTTATTCTGTTCTTTCGTTCGTTGGCTGGTTGGCTGGTCGGTCAGTCAGTCAGTCCGCCCGTCCGTCAGTCAGTCAGTCTTTCGGGTTGTCAGAGATAGTGCAGACCAGCAATGAAGAGATAAGGGCACAGATAAGTGAGTAAGTGAGTAACTAAGTTGCTGACTGAATGATTAAGTGCGTAAAGTACTGAGTAAGCCAACGATGAGACAGTGAGTGACTGAATGTGTGAGTGACTCAATGAGTCTCCGAGTGGATGGATGGAAAAGCCGCACGGTGAAAGAAAGATTGATTCATCCATCACCCGATGCGTGACACGCCGATCGAGAAGGCCAAACGATCGTCAATGGAAGAGAGAGAGGGGGGCTGTGCATGAGAAGGAGGGCGTTTTTGAGGGAAAGTCAGAACAGAAGCGTGAGCAAGAAAGAAAATATACAAGAGAACAGGCACACCGACGGAGCGTGTGTGTCTTTCTTTCACTACCCTCGCACCAATCACCCTGAGTGATGCGTCTTGCAGGAGATGGCTTCGGGGTCGGGTGGTATGCGCCTCCTCTGAGGGGGGATGGTTCGCGTCTGAGAAGAGAGAAAAGGGGAGAGGAAGCGGAGGAGTGCGATGACGAAATGGAACCATGTGTGTTCACGTCTCTGAAACCCGCATGGTCCGTTTGTTTATACCTCCAGGGCGCTTTCTGTTTTGCTTGTTTCCTTCTTTCTTGCTTTCTCTCTTTCTTTCTTTCTTTCTTTCTTTCTTTCTTTCTTTCTTTCTTTCTTTCTTTTCTTTCTTTCTTTCTTTCTTTCTTTTATTTGTTCGTTTCTTTTTTTTTTTGTATCGGCTCCACCGGAAGGAATCTGTTCTCTCCTCAGTCGTGCAGTCTCAGAAGAGACCTTCCAGCAGGACTTCCATCTGTTCTTGCAAGTCAAAGGGAAGTTTGCAGCCCTCCGCCTGTGTAGGAGTCTTTCTTGGACGGAGACATACACACATGCAGACAGACAGAAAGACATATTCCAGGCTGTACACCACCTGTGAAGGATATTCCTTCTGTGCATGCGTGAATAAGCGCAGGTCGGACCGAAACCTGTACAACATCGCGGAGAAGGTCTCCAGCCACCTGGTGTTTGCACACGTGCGCGCAGCGGCCCCGGGGAGCGGAATCTCGACCGAGCTCTCGTGCCATCCTTTTCGGTTTGGGCGATTTCTGTTCATGCACAACGGCTTTATTGGGGATTTCGTGCGGCTCAGACGGTCAGTGAGGAAGGGTGGGAAGAAGGCAGTCGTGCATTCGGTTCATTTGGATGCAGACTGCTGCAGGTTTTCGTTTTTTTTAGGGTTTCTTCGTGAATTTTTGTTGTGCCCTCCTTTCTTTGGTTTCTTTTTTGTTGTCTGTCTCTGTGTGTGTCTATGTGCACTTGCGAGAGAGGAGAGAATGATGATGGATGGATGGATGGATGGATGGATGGATGGATGAATGGGTGGATGGATGGATGGATGGATGGATGGATGGATGGGTGGATTGATGGATGGATAGATGGATGGATGGATGGATGGATGAATGGATGGATGGATGGATGGATGGATGAGCGGTTGGGTGGATTGATGGATGGATAGATGGATGGATGGATGGATGGATGGATGAGCGGATGGGTGGATTGATGGATGGATAGATGGATGGATGGATGGATGAGCGGATGGGTGGATTGATGGATGGATAGATGGATGGATGGATGAGCGGATGGGCGGATTGATGGATATGGATGGATGAATGGGTGGATGGATGGATGAGCGGATGGGTGGATTGATGGATGGATGGATAGATGGATGGATGGATTGATGGATATGGATGGATGGATGGATGGATGGATGAGCGGATGGATGGATTGATGGATGGATAGATGGATGGATGGATGAGCGGATGGGTGGATTGATGGATATGGATGGGTGGATGGACGGATGCAGGCCCCTCCTCGATCTCCTTAACGACGAGGCTCACTCGTTTGCCGTCTCCAACAGCTGCATCGACTCCGTTCTGCTCTTTGCACTGTTCATCAACCAACTCACGAGAGGACGTCAGTCGAAGGGAGAATCTCCAACATCTTCCTTGACGCCCTTTCTGAGATTGCTCCAGGACTGTACCTGTCTGTCTGTCTGTCTGTCTGTTTGTCTGTTTGTCTTTCTTACTTTCTTTTTGTCTATTGCGTACACGAAGAGAAGAAGGGAGAAGAAGAAACATGTAGTCTGTTTGTCTGACTGACTGACCCCCCAACACATACCCTGGTTCTTTTTCTCATCGTGTGTTTGTCGACTGCAAGTACCTGCGTGCAGCGTTTGGGAGTTACAACGCAGACGAGCTCCGTCTGATGCTCCAGAGAGCCCTCGCTGCCGTGACGACTGTTGTTGATGAGTTCGCAGTCGAAAGTCCCTCTCTGCTGAATTGTGTTGTCACTGACGGAGAGACGCTCCTTGCCTCGAGGTACGCTATCGGATTCGGTCGCGCACGTGCGAGAATTCGGTCGAAGCAAAAGGAGTCGCTTAGATCGGTCAGTGCTCTATCCCCGAGTCAGAGAAGTTGCAGTTCCGCATTTTGTATCGCTGCAGCAGTCGTTCTGGCAAGTCTGCCTCTTCACTGTTCTTGTACCTCACTCAAAAAAGGGTCCGCATTTGTGGAATGCAAGTGCTGTGGACCTCTCCGGGGGGGCCTTTTTTGGAGTTTCCGTAAATTGTTGTTTTCCGATTGATCTCTCTCACGATAGGCGTTTCGCTTTGCTGGCTCAGAAAAGAAGCATCGTTTGCATGAATTCGCTTGCCGCTGACATGACCCTCTATAATTCGCGCGGTTTGCAGGGCGGTTGGGCTTCTTGTGCTGTCTGCAAAGCGCGAAGTGAAGACGGAGCGAGAGCAGGAGAGGGGAGAGAAGGCGCAAGGGGGGAAGGGGTGGGCGCCCAGGTGCTCTCAAATGGGAGTGTGCAGGCATCGACTGCGAAAGGAGGCGTAAGAGAAGACGGGTAGGTTGATAGGGACAGCAATGAAACATATGTTACAAACGGACTTGCGATTGTCGTCCTTATTCATTCATACATCTATTTGACCCTGTCAGACTACTTGTATGTAGCTGCCTGTAGACCTTCTCTGTCCTGTATCTCCGGTGCAAATTCTGATCGAGGTGGAAGACATTCGAGATCACTGTAATGTTTGTTTTCGATCGTGCACATTCAAAAACAATTCAAGGACCGTATGTGTCTGTGTCCCCCCCATGCACATGAACGAACGTTCTTCCTTCCTTCAGCACGGACTTGGAGGAGGACGACGCGGGTCTCGGTGACTCTGCGAGAGAGATCGCGGCCTCTCTCTACTTTGCCAGTGGGACGCGGTGGGAGGCACAAGAGGGGGGGGACTATCGGATGGAGCACACTGATAGACGGTCGGCATGTTTGCAGCCATATACAGAATGTACTACCAGTCAGTCGGCAGAAAAGACAAATCAATCCCATGAGGCGACCCCTTTTTGTTCTTTGAGTTCTGTTTTGTGTTGTGACTTTCAAAGTCTGGACATCGCAGTTTTTGTGTGTGTGTGCTGGAGGTTTCTTCTGTCCAGTCCACGATTTTTCTTTCGTCACATGCGTATGAGCGGTGAGTGTGCATGCATTAGGTGTGCGATGTACCCGTTTATCTTGGAAGCCATCATTCACACGCCGCTCCCTCCGCTGCAGGAGTGACGTCGCGATCGTGACATCTGAACCGCTGACTGAGGAGGCAGAGGTGTGTTTTGTCGATTTGTATTCAGACGTGTCGTTTAGGCTTCGGTAAAGAAAAAGCGAGAAAGGGCAATGTCAACATATCAATCCACTTCATGTTTCACTTTGGCCGTCAACGTGCTTTACTCGCATCTTCTTGCGTATGCGTCATTTCGAATTGCTGCTCGGCCTTCTGAACACCTGTCTTCTGACCCTCTCACGTGGCACTTAACAAGTGACTTCTCTTCTTTGGGAAGTTTTTTTTTATCCTGAGCGTTTCTCTATCTCCTCTTCTGAACTCGTTTCTCTAAAGAGAAACTCCAATCTGTGCTTGCTGTGTGTCTCTCCGCTACAGTCAATGCATTTCCTCTCTGTTCTTTGTATATCTAATGTCGACGGTCTTTTTGGATCCCCTGCTGCAGCCAATGTGAAGGAAACCTTGCTGTGCCTCTGAGCTGACCCTCCCGGCTACTGTCTGTCTTCTTTTTTCTCTCTCAATTATTCTTCGCTTCACCTCCCTTCTTCTTCCTGACTCTATCTGCCTGCCTGCCTGCCTGCCTGCCTGCCTGCTTGCTTCTGATCAGAATTGGGTCCCTGTCCCTCCCAACCACATTGTTGTCGTCACAAGACGCATCGACGTGCTCGTACACCAATTGCCCGCGTGGACTCCTCCGCACAAGTGAGTGGGTCAGCTCTCTGCGCACATACTTTGAGCTTTGTTCTCTTTGTCTCCTTCTCCCTTTCTCTCTCTCTCTCTCTCTCTCTGTGTGTGTGTGTGTGTGTGAGAGAGAGAGAGAGAGACAGAGACAGAGACAGAGACAGAGTCAGAGAGAGAGAGAGAGAGACAGAGACAGAGACAGAGACAGAGTCAGAGAGAGAGAGAGAGAGAGAGAGAGAGGGAGGGAGGGAGGGAGGGAGGGAGAGATGCACATGTGGGGTCCGTTTGGTTTTTGGGCGATCAGCTTGGCAGTGGACTGTTCCCATTTTTGAAGGAGGGCTGGGTTGACGTGAAAGGGTGCACAGCCGTTTCACTCATCTTCGAAGTTGATGCGCCTAGGTCTTTTGTTATACCCACCTCCGCCTGCGTTTGTCTGTTCACCTGAAGATCATCTCCTGACGCAGTAGGTTGTGTTTATTTGATTGAAAGTTGCTTTGGCTGTCTTCTTGCGTCTCGTCTGTATCTTGATCAAATAGAAGCTCTCTGTGTGCATTTTCCTCTCTGCCATTTTCCTCTCTGCCTGTCTCCGTGTCCCCTTGCAGATACCCCGTGTGTCTGAAACATTTTTCCCATTTCGGGTCTGCGTCTGCCTGTGTGCCCTCCCGTCTCCTTCCCCTGTCTCCCCCTGAGACCTCGGGGGCCGGTGGAGGGGGGGGGCCGTTTCTTGTGTCTGCCCAAATCGGTCAGGGTGACTTTCTGCAGCCAAGAGAGAGGGCAGAGAGGGAGGTGGGCTCACTGGAATTCCAGCAGAGACACACACAGGGTCATAAAAACAGAGGCGTCTTGGATCCTGCCGACGGGGAGACGGGAAGAAGTGTGCACCAACCAACGATAGCACACGACTGCGGACGAGCAGTCCCAATGCCCCAAAGGAGCAGCGTCATCGCTCCCTATCCCCCGAGTGCGTTTGAGTCAGGTGCGATTTCTGAGAGCATCGACGCCCTGTCGTCCCGCCACGATGGGGGCTCCAGGATCCCGCGCGGCGCCTCCCTGCAGACGGAAGGTCTCACTCACGAGACTTCAGAGAACGCTCAACTGACCGATGAGGGTGGGAAGGGAGAAAAGGAAAAGGACAGAGACCGAATTTCTCTTCCTGCGCTTGCCTTCTCGCGAGTTTCCTCTCCATTTTCACAGGCCCTCCTGTCGACTGCCGGTCCCCTGGGGGGAGGAACAGACGAGAAGACAACCCACGGCGGGAGAATTGAGGCAACGCCTGTGCAGCTTCAACGCCAACAGATAGACGAGCACAGGACACACCCGAGTGCACAGCAGCACGTCCTCACTGGACACGAGGCAGCAGTGCTGTGTGTCACCAGACTGAGACTTGACGGCACAGATTATCTGGTGACTGGGGGGCAGGACGGATATCTCCGTGTGTGGGATGCCGCGGGATTCAGGTGCAAGGCCGCAGTGAGGGGGCACAAAATGGGCGTGTTGTCTCTTTGCAGTTGGGCGCAAGTCGAGAGAGGAAGCGCAGACCAGGTTGGCACCGAAAGACGTCATGCATTTATCGATAAAGGTTTTGCCTCTTCAGTGGGTTGGGCTGTCTGATATACAGATCCTGAAAGGAGTGAGTGTTCTTTCATTTCTGTCTCTGCCCCCCCCCCCTTCTTGGTGCTCTTGTGGGGGGGGGGTCTCTTCCAGTCTGCATTCTTGGAGTCAGCTTGTCTTGCGCGCTTTGTCGTGTTCTTCTCGCGTTTTACACAGACAGACAGACAGACAGATGTATTGAGAGGATCCTTTGTTCCTTCCCTTCCCTTGCAGATCGCTCGGGAGTGTGTCGATCACAATGATGAACGATGTGCGAACGGACTGGAGCCTCTGCCTGAAAGAGACGAGCAGGAACTCCAAGCATTTAGCTCATCTGCACAGGGAGGAGGGGGTGGAGAGGAGGCTTTGTTCGAGATCCGGGAAATGGAAGATGAGCAGAAAGAGACGGAGGGGCGGAGAGATGAGGGGGAGGGGATTCGATCAATGGGAGTGAATCAGAAGCCCTCGAGAGTTTTTGTGATTTCTGGATCCTCAGACAACTGTTTGTGCATTTGGGATTTCTCAAATTGTCGGCGTTTCAGAGAGCAAGAGAAACGAGAGAGAGCGGGTGTGCGGTCAGCAAGCAGGCACCAATCCCAAATCGGCAGCTCCCCTCCTCGAAGCTCCAGACAGCCTTCCAAAGGGTCAGGAAGCAAAACAGGTCTTCCCTCTCTCGCCCCTTTCCCTCTGTCTTCAACTCAAAGTAGAGAAGACAAAGAAGATGAAAACGCACAATCCCATTTGAACCGAGACTACCCCCCTTCCATTTCCATCCCAGCAGACCCGATTCTTCTCCTCCGGGTCAAGTTTTGGCCCTCCCAAGGAGACGTTCTGTCTCTGGAGATTTTTTCTCACCCCATCCACTCACACTCATTTGGTCATTCCAGTAAGAATCTGAGTGTCTACCCAAGACCCCCAATCTTGTTTGCGGGGTTTCAGACCACAGCGGTACTCCGAGTTGACCTCTTAGACCTCATACGCACAGCAGACGCTGCAAGGAGTGTGGCGGAACCGAGCAGCGGTGGGCCCAGGTCACCCACATACAGTGAGCCTGGGGTTACACCTTCCGTCGCATGTGGGGGGTTGAGGGGGTGTGCCAACGGTGAGCGTGGGGATCGAGAAAAAGTCCCTTCTGTCTCAACTTCCTCTCGTCCCCCCTCTCCCTCTGGTGGTCACGTGCAGTTGTGTCATGAGATTGTACTCGATCTTGACTTGTTCTCTCACAGCCGCCAGCAGGAACAAGCAAGAAAAAGGGAGAGAAGAGCAGCAGGACAAAAAGAGGCCTCTGCCTTCGCGCATGAGCAATGCGGTGATGGTGCTGCCGTGAAAGGAAGCGACAGGGGGCACCAGAAGAAGGAGAAAGAGAAGGAAAAGGAAAAGAGGAAGGAGGGAAATGCCTTTCTGAAGGGGGCACAGCTTCTGACAGGATTCGTGACGACACTCGGGTGTCCGATTTCGGAAATGGAAGAGTCAGTCAGTCGGCCCCTCGGGTTCGGTCGATCTCGGGTTCTTCTGTCTGTGTTTCTGTCTGCCAGTCTTCCAAGAGCATGCGGTCTGCCTGATTGTTCCCCGTCCGTCCTATGCAGTCGGTGCGTCCGATTTCTCATCTCAAGTACGATGGAAGAAAAATTGAAGGGATCTTCTGAGCTTCTCTCTCTTTTGGCGGCATGTTCTTTCCCCGGTTTCTCTCTCTTTTGGCGGCATGTTCTTGCCCCGGTTTCTCTCTCTTTTGGCGGCATGTTCTTTCCCCGGTTTCTCTCTCTTTTGGCGGCATGTTCTTGCCCCGGTTTCACAACTTTTTGCTATCCTATCTTGTCCGTTTTCTCCTCTCCCTGCAGAGCTTTGCACACCCTTGGAAGCGTGGGACACACACTTTCGGAGTTGCCACCCTGTGGTCCGGTACGGGAGAAAAGTGGTGGTGCCGGGGGCTCTACAGGCCATCGTCGGTCTATGCGTCCCTCCGCCTGTTGTGTCCGAGGAGCCTGGGGCGGGGGTCGCCCTTTCCCCTTCCCGTCCGACCTTCCGGGTCTTCTGGGAGCGATTGGCAAGAGCGTGCGTCCCGTTGCGAGTCCAGTCTTCACCAGTCGAAACCTCGACACAGCACCCCAGACTGCAGATTACATGCCGACCAAGGGCGTGCCCTCGCACAGGGTGCCTCTGCACAGACGGCCTGCAATGGGCAACTCCCCGATGGAGGTTGTGATCAGGGGCTCTACGCTGCCGTACACAAAGCTGCACAGACATGTGGGGTTCGTGGAGAGTCTGGCTGTTTGTGGGAGGTCAGCGCGAGAGGGGAAGAGTGTGCTGCCTTTCTCTCTCTCTCTCTCTCTCTCTCTCCCTCTCTCTCTCTCTCCCTCTCTCTCTCTCTCTCTCACACACACACACACACAGAGAGACATTTCTCTCGCCTCTTCTGTCAGGCCATCTGTGCATCCGTCTGTCCATGTTTTGGAGGGGGGGGGGAAGTGAGAGCGGGAAGAGGAGAGGGGCTGCGGGAGAGAAAGAGAACCACATTTATTCTCCTCTGTAGGTCTGGTTTTCATCTGTGGCCACTTTGTCAGAGGAGAACAAATCAACGGAAACGAAATAATACAGGTTGTCTATCACTGAGTGCATATCTTGACCTTTCCTTCTGTCTAACGTTTTGCCCTTCCACATAGCTGTCTGTTTGTTTTTTCTGGTCAGCTGTTTATAAATGGCGGAGGGAAAAAAAAGAGGGGAAAAAGGTCAGATGGTCTGTTCCTCTCTTTACCTGCTTGAGCATCTCCTTTTTTGCTACTGATTTCTTTACTGGTCTCAATTTCAAGGAGAGATATCCATTGCAGGTACGTGTGCTCTGGTGGTGGTGACGGTTTGATTCTGGTGTGGAAGGATGGCTCGTCCTACGCCTGTGCTCTGTCGGGGCACAGGGGGGGCGTGATGGTGATGGTGGCAGAGAGCGGCAAGCGGCAGGGCGCCCTATACAGCGGGTCGAGGGACAGATCCGTGAGGGTGTGGGACCTGGAGAGCAGAAGCTGCAAGGCGGCCCTCAAGGTAGGTAGGTAGGTAAGCAGGGGGGGGGATCTCCAGCAGGTGTTGTGCGTGTGGGTGTTTGGAAACTTTCAAGGTGGGAAAGTGGGAGTTTGAGTAGTTGGGCGAGAGAGAGAGAGAATCTGTTTGCCCTTTCTTCTGTCAGGTGAATTTAAAAAGACACTGACAGATAATCAGTTGTGGAGGTAGCTGGTTTTTTTGCTGCTGGCTCCTGTCCCTGTCAGTGCTGTATTTTTCCTTCGTCCCTCTCTTTCTTCTACTCGTCTCCCGACGCACGAATTTCTGTCTTGCTAATCATGTCTCCCGCCCTGCTTCCTGCGCTCCCTTCGGTCTGTCTTCCTGCAGGGCCACACGTCTGATGTTCTCTCCCTGTCCCTCCACGGGGATGTTCTCTTCTCGGGGTCTGCTTCCGGGGAGATCCTCGCATGGTCCACTAAATCCCTCTCTCTGTGCTTCACCATTGTCCAGCACCAGTCTCCACACGCAGTTCTGAGGAAAGGGATGGCAGTCACAGGTCTTGCAATGGCATCCGCAGTCCCGTCAGAAACCGTGAAGGCCGTCTGGGAGGGAGGAACGGGGGAACCCCCCGAACTCCTGAACAGAAAACGCACTCACCTGTTTGCGACTGCAGGAGACGGGTGTATTCGGGTTTGGAGACTGGGGAAGCAGACGCGAGAGCGACACCGACAAACCCCCGCACGAACCGCCCCAGAGGGAACATTAGGCCCCGCTGCAGTGCGCAGTGCATGCGCCCCGACTGGGGCGGATTCCCCAGCTTCGGGGGGAAGTGACAGAGACGCGGCCCAGGCGCAGCATTCTTTGGGACGTCTCCTGACGTCCGTGTCTACCTCGTCGCCTCTGCGTGTTTCTTTCGAGGACGGAGCTTCAGACGCCGGGAGTCAGGCGGCAGAAGTGACGATTTTGAATCACTCACTCGAGGATCTTCTTCGAACTTTTGTGAGCTTTCAGTCGGTCTCGTCCGACCCTGGATTGAAAGACGAATGTTGGTCTGCCGCTCATTTCTTGGCATCGTGTTTGGAGGATGTGGGGGCAGAGGTGAAGATCGTCGATGTGGGGTCGGGTAGAAATCCGCTCGTGGCAGGGCGGTTGGGACGGTCGCCTGTGAAGCCGACTGTGGTTTTGTACTCCCACTATGATGTGGTGCCTGCCAATAGAGGGGC
Source organism: Chromera velia (assembly GCA_018398765.1). NCBI lineage: Eukaryota > Chromeraceae > Chromera > Chromera velia. The sequence continues at coordinate 12,479 of JAHBMJ010001375.1, forward strand.
AGAATGGAGGACCGATCCGTGGTCGCTCTGTGGGGTGGATGGGTTCCTTTACGGTAGGGGGGTGACTGATAACAAGGGGCCGATCGCAGCGTCCCTGTTTGCTGTCAAGGAACTTGCAAAAGAAGTCCGAAAGGCCCTTGCGGCAGAGGCCCCAGACTCCCCTCTTTCGAGTGTCAGTCCTAGGTCGGAGGCAGCAGAAGACTCAGCAGATGGCAAAACAGGTTTGGGAAGGAAGAGGGGGGGGGAGAGTGTGTCTCCGTGGGATGCCTTGAAAGGGCTGCCTGTGAACGTTGTTTGGCTCTCAGAAGGAGAGGAGGAGAACGGTTCTGGGGGGTTTCGGGAGGCCCTGAAAGACCTCATTGAAGCCGGTTGGCTGAGGGGGACCTCGTGTATTGTGGCGTGCAATTCTTATTGGATCGACGATGAGAGGCCATGTCTTGTGTATGGCATGCGGGGGTGTATAGACGTGAGGTTGTCAGTAACAGGGGGGGAGAAGGACTTGCACAGTGGGGTGCACGGCGGTGCGATTGTAGAGCCGTTGCATGACCTTTTGGCGGTGACATCGACTCTGGTCGACAGTGGGGGGTTGATCATTATTCCGGGATTCTACTCAGAGACGAACGAGGCGGGGGTGGAGGAAGAACAGGAACTCCTTGAGTGCGCTCAGGGTCTCGAGATTGATGCATACAGGAGGGGAAGCGGTTCGGCGGTGTTGAGGGCAGAAAAGGGAGTGGAACTGCTGCAGAAAAGGTAGGTCAGTGAATACTCGGTCGGGTATTTGCGTGGTTGGCAGAGAGAGAAGATGGGAGGTGGGTCCTGGGCTTCAACGAAGGGAGGTCGGGTGTTCAAGGTGTGAGTGAACACATACAAAGAACGAATCTTCATGGTGACTGTGTCCATGCGAATGTGCATAGGAGAGTTTGAGTGAGAGCGTTTCTCCATTCAAATACGCCCATCCATCCGACTGAATGCTTGCAGGTGGTGTGAGCCGTCTCTGTCCGTCACCGAGATCTGGACCTCCACCCAGGAGGCCACCGCGATTGCACCCTCAGATGGTGGGGGGGGTCATTTGGGGAGGGCTGGTGGACCCTCTGCGGCGGTGTGCCGGCACAGCGTCAAAAGGGTGGGCGAGACGTTCCGAGTGCTCCCTTGCAGGGCGGTGGCCAATGTGAACATTCGGTTCATTCCCGAACAGGACCCGAAGAGACTGATCAGCCTGTTGACGAGTCACGTGCAGCACGAGTTTAGAAAGACAAGGTCAAAGAATAAGTTGGAGGTAAGGGTGGAGGCAGTGGGAGACGCGTGGAGAGGCAATCTGAACTCGTCGGTGTGCAGAGCAGCAGGCGAGGCGATCGAGGGTGTTTGGGGAGTCCCCCCTCTCCTCGCAAGAGAAGGAGGGACGATGCCTGTTATCCGTTTGCTGCAGGTCTGTCTGTCAGTTGGGAGCTGGAGGGAGGAAAAGTGTCTTTTCCCCTCCAATTTCTCTTCTTCTTGTGTCGTTTCCGAATTCTTTTCAACGAAAGTGTCAAGTTTCTCCGATCTCCTTCTTGTTCGGGCAAGTTGATTCTTCATGGAAACGAAAGAAGATAACAACCGATTGGGGGCGTGTGCCTCCCTTCCGCTCTTCCATTTCAGTGCAAGGATTCATCTCCAACCAGTTTTCAATCCCCTCTCTCCCTCCCTCTTTCCGGGGCCTCACGTAACAAATGCCGAATGAATGAGTGAGTGAATGAATGAAGGAATGAAAGAACGAATGAATGAATGAAACAACTGATTTCTGAACCAATTTCTGCGCACCCACCCTTCTCCTCTCCTTGCAGGACACCCTTGAGGTTGCAGCGATCCAGCTGCCCCTCGGACAGGCCTCCGACTCGGCACATCTGCCCAACGAGAGGATGAGGGCAGAGAACCTCAGGAAGGTCAGTCAATCAGTCAGTCCCTCAGTGGAGCAGCGGCTTGGTTTTTTCCTGTGTCTGGTGCATTCGCCATCCCATACGAAGACACAAAACACACAGACGCAGAGAGAGAGAGAGAGAGAGAGAGAGAGAGAGGAGGAACCGAAAGGAGGAACGAAGAAACGAAAACAAACAGGAAGCAAAGAAAAAAAGGAAAGAAAGAAACAATACATAGAACCGCTCTCGCATGCACTCACTCTCACAAGCAAGAGAGCAAAAATGGTTGAAGGAAGAAAAGGCGGGCAGAGCGACAGACAGATATTAAGCAGGGGGCGGAGCTTTAGGGTTGGGGGGGGGCAGGCCGCCTCGGCACGTGTTTTTTCTTTTGACTTACGGGTAAGAAGCAAACGTCATGTTATGCTTTGGTGTCTCTGGGAACATCCTGTGCATGTGAGTGCATGCAGGGGGTGGACGTTTTAAAGAACCTTTTCAGAATATTGGGGCGCGTCGATTGACATAAGATGACAAAGCGAATAACATCAACGATGTTGTACATCATCAAATGCGGCCAAATTGGCCCAAGGGGGCGTATGTCCCTGTTTTGCAGAGATTCACATGCTGTTTGGCATTCTCATATTCTTAAGTTGCTACCGAATACATGCGTCGTTGACATATTGGGTATCATGGATCTGGATATGGAATGGTATGGATACTAGTCGTTGCACCATAGTTATGATCAGATAATATAATGATAATGATATAAATGAACCATATAATGATAAGCACCGTGACTTCATTCGCTTTACGTCAATGAATGTTTTTCTTTTTTTAAAAAATGTTTATGTTATAAGCTAGATGTTAAGTTCAAAAAGTTTTGTGGCAAATCGTTTTATATAGCACGCATCTTTATTGAATGCAAGCTATTTATATATATAGTACTACTACCACTAGTAGTAGTTTACTGCTAATAGTTAGTAGTAGATGTGAATGATAGATGGCTACCTTTGGGGTATCGTTCATACAGAATAGTCTGTAGTTACTGAACAGACGGACGTTGGGTCCCTTCTTAAAGAGACTGAAGGATACGGTTCTTGTTGCAGTTTGCATTGCTGTATGATCGAATTGCACACAATGGTATTAAACGACGGATTAACTTCAACCATATATATGCAAACACGCACGGCACGCGTATCTGTGCGTATTATTCATGTTCCTGACTGTATTTGCCGCGCGCTGCCACTGCCACACATCAAGTATGTTCATACTCACATCATGTCCCTAACTCATTCTGACTGGTAACCCGCAGGCAACTCCACGTATGTGTACTCCGAATCTGCCTTTCGGTTCACCACAGTTCCAAGTACGCATGTGTGACCGTGCATCATATGCATCGTAGGCCAGTACCTCAAATGACTTAGCAGACACATAGTTTCTGTATGGTCATAGATGTAGATGCTAAGACAGTCTTCACTCGATATCACTTATGTCAGTCTGTCTGTCTGGATTCTTACAATAGACCTAGGAATAAAAAAAAAAAGTCAGTTTTTTCTGTGGTCAGCTGGTTTAAACTTGTTAACGAAGAATTAAAGAGGTAGAATAATTTTGAATTATATACATGAGCTATCCAACTTTTTTTCAACTCGGAGTTGATCAGCTTTTAAGTCACTGGCAGCTTTCTTCAGCTTTCTTAAATATTGTGAAGTATTATAGGTATAGTGTATATTTGGTTATATCAAGAAAGCCCTGGAGAAAGCCTCATCATGATTCATGAATGTAAATGAATCTGCTATAATGATGTGCTGCATACTTAAATTCTAACGTACAATAAGATCGAACAAGACAACATCGCTGCATCTAGGGCTGCATGCTGACAGAGTATTCATATTTCCTGCATATTCTTTCTATTCTTCAAAATCTCTTGCATGATTTTCTTATTCAAGCAGCACACAGCACGAGGCTGCATGACTATAGCAAACACCGGCATGCAAAGACTGCCCGCAGAGCATTCATGTTTCCCGTCCTTTTCATTCTTTCCCTCCCAACCCAACCCAACCCCACCCCACCCCACCAAAGCAACACACAGCATGACCAGCAAACACCGGCATGCATAGATGCTGACCAAAGAGCATTCACGTATCCTATTCTTTTCATTCTTCTTCTGATTTTCTCATTCAAGCAGATTCAAGCAGCACAGAGCATAACCAGCAAACACTGGTATACATAGGCTGCCCGAAGAGCATTCACGTTCAACTTTCTTGTTCTTTTCATTCTTCTTGTGACTTTCTTATTTAGACAGCACAAGGCAAAAGGCAAAAAGAAAAACCGATTCGAAAGAATGTCTGGAGTCACTGTGCTTCAAATCTTTCCAAGTGCGGCCGCACAGGATTTTCTGCAGCCACGCAGAGCAGTTTGAAGAGACGGGGCCCCGACACCTCCTCTTCGAGGGGGGCGACGAAGAGGATCGACTGTCTTCGTCGTTGTTTTGCTCTTGCTCTTCATACGCTTTGTCGCCTTCTTGTTGTACTCATTATCGAAGAGCTCTGTGGCCACGTCGCCTTGAACATGAGGCTGAGTCTCCGAATCGGTCACTGTAACAAAGACCTCTGTCTTCTCGTCTTGACGTGTGGAAACGACGATCATCGCTGCCTTGTCCGACTCGTCTTCAACCTCAACAACAAATAGTTCCTCCTTCCGCCCTTCGCGTCCCTTGTCCACCTCGGACCCCTTGTACACATCGTTTTCAGGGACCGAAGCTAGGACCGAAGGAAGGCGTCCCCTGAAATTCTTTCCGACCAAGCCGCACGTGGACGCTTGTGGGAAGCGGGGGAAGTTCATGGTCGTGTCGCTCTCACACTTGGACTCAGTGTCAGGCTCATGATTGTCTTCGGGCTCGTGCACGGGCTCTGGCCAGACGACGTTGCTCTGAGGGACTTGAGGCTCCTCTTCGAGTGTCGGCAGGCTGTCGCTGGATCTGCAATCTGTCTGCTTGAGGGGGGGAAGCAGGGCAGATTGGTCCAGAGGAGGCTCAGGCGCTGAAGACACAGACCCTCGGTGACCGTTTGAGGTCGGAACGGCAGTCGAAGCGTCGGAAATTAGCTGGGCAGTGTGGGTGTCCTTCAGCTCTTTC
>JAHBMJ010001375.1:22500-31733 GCA_018398765.1 Chromera velia
ACAGTCAGAAAGTTGGGGAAACTCACCCTGTCTTTTGTAAATAATACAAGTAGAGAGTGAGGAAATAAGTACGGGGGAGGGGACACTTTCATCCGCCCACCCACACATCCATCCATCCATTCATCCCATCACCCAGGTGAAAGAGGACATCCAGCCCGCTTTGCTTTGTCCACCCAGTATACACGTCAAAGGGGACAGAGGAATATGGAAGAGGGTAAGGAGACGGGATGGGAAAGAATCCCCGCAGGAAAGAAAGACAGAGAGAGGGCATCCGAGAAAGCCCGGTTGCACGAAGGGACGAAAGGAAGAAAGAAAGCAAAAGGAAGATTGAACGGAAAGGCAAAAACACCCAACCACCCAATGGGGGTTCATTTATCTCTTCCTCTTCCCCTTCTTCGTCCTTTCCCTTCAACCTCTCCCTGATGCCGCTCCGCTCCGCTCCGCTGGATGAAGCGAAAAGGAAGGAAGAAAGGAAGGCAAGAAAGAAAGACAGCAAGCAAACAATCAAGACAGACAGGGAAGGGAAGAGGGAAGGAAAGAAAGAAAGCCGGAGGACGAAAGCGCGTTGTCACGAAACGACAAGAGGACATACTGCGCAACATCAAACAAGGGAGAGAGAGAGAGACAGAGAGAGCCGTGGAGGGGGAAAAGAGGAGCGGACAGGAAGTAAGAAAGATCCGAAGAAAGAAAAATTTTCCCCCAAAGAGACGGGGAACAGGTCTGTTTTTGGGAGTTTTCAGTCTTGCTCACAGTCCCTGGAGTACTTCACCTCTTTTTTTCTCTTCTGCATGTGGAAGAAGAACTCCCTCTCAAGTCTACTCCGCAGGCAAAAAGGAAAAGTCCGTGGAATTAATTTCTTTCTTTCCTTCAGGCCAACCTTTCCTTCGATCCTGCAATTCGTCAACGATTCAAAAAAACGGGAAGGCAGGCAGGTAGACAAAAAAACCGAAACATCTACACACGCATGCATGTGTGCAATTCAAAAAGACACACACATTGATTCATGAATCTAGAGAGAGAGAAGCAACGGACGCATGCATGGAAACGGAACACAGGAACGAATGAACAGGTGAAGAAAGAAAGAAAGAAAGAAAAAAAGAAAGAAAGAAAGAAAAAAAGAAAGAAAGAAAGAAAGAGAGGGAAAATGCGAAAGAAAGAAAAAAGATGACAGAAGGAAATTAAATGCATTTTTGGACGCAAGTGGATAAAGCAGGGGGGGGGGAGGACACGAGATACATAGATACACGAACAGACAGACAGACGGACAAACAGACATGCATCCAACATCCGTTTGTCCTCCCCTCAACACCGGATTTGGTGCAGCAGGAAGAAAAAAAGGCATACAGACAAACAGAAAGACAGAGAGTCTCCAGACAGGTCTGCATGCATGTCAATCACCGATCCTTCCTTTTGACGTCACACACAAGCAACCATAGGTCGGGTTTGGGGGAGATATGTTTTTCTTTCTCTTTGTGGGTGTGTGTGCGTGTGTGTGTTTTGAAAAGGCGTGCTCCTCTCTGGAGGACCATTTTGTGGCATCCAATCAAAGCGTGTCTCTATCTTGTCTTTGCTTCCGTCTGGCTTCTGTGTCAGCCTCCTCTTTCTTCTCTCTGTTCTTCATCCTTCCTTCTGAGCTCTGACTAAGGCCAAAAGGAAAAGAAGAGAACAGAAAAGAAAACGAATGCATGGAATGCCGTCACACAGACAGACAGACAGACACACCACTCGACGTTTATTTTTGCGTCCACTTCATTTTCATCCTGGACAGAATCTTTCGTCTTTTCTTTCTGTTTCTTTTTTGGGTGGACGTTCGGCGCTTTATTTCAGTGAGAGTTCTCATCGTGTTCCCGTCCAACGCTCTTCTATCGCACTTGCTGGTTGCTCCATGTCCAGCAGACACACAAGATGAAAAACGGAAAAAAGAGGGGGGAGCGGAAGGAGGGTCCAGATGCTTGACCGGGTCCCTCCCTCCTCTCGGGAAGTTTAAAACAATCCCGCCGTCCTCCATCAACATAGAGAGAGACGGTGAGACGTACTTCAAGACTGTGCGTCCACTGAGCGGACACACATGCGCCCTCCCTCACTCACTCTCGTGCGTCGCTGCATTTCCTCGTTTCGCCATGGAAGTGCGAAGAAAGAAGTTCCCTGCAGGAGAAAGAAAAACAAACCTCGACCTTGTCTGTCTCCCTTCCCTCCTGAACCCCCCCTCTCCAGGTTTCGGAAGAAACGACAGTCAGTGGTTTGAATCGAAGTGCGCATGCCCTTCGACTGAGAAAAAGACAAGGCAGGGAAACTGAAATCATTTTTGTCTACCACCTTTGCAGTGTTCCTCTCCCTTCTCCTCTGTCAAATTCGATCCCGTGGCCATTTTTTGTTTCGTCCACTTACTCCATCACTCTCCGCCACGTTACTCCGTCCCTCACCCACTCACTCTCATGGACGCAGACAGACAGACTGAAAAGGACAGTTTCCATTGGCTGCATGATCTTTCTTCCCCAAGCAAACAACACAACCGGGTTTCTTCCACTCCTTGTCTCTCGTTTGTCTTTGGAGGCCTCGTCATTGAATGAATGATCAGACTGACCTTCCTCACTCACAACATACACAGACACAGACAGACCAGCCAACACACTGCAGCCAGGGCCTACAGAGTGAAACGCCGTCAAGAGAGAAAAGAGAAACCGAAACGTTTGATTTCTTTTCAACGCACACTCATGCAGTGCACCGACACATGCAGACGGTTTTGAGAAACAAGCAGATAAACAGCGAGATGAACGGGGCAGACAAAAAAGACATGCAACAGAAGGACTGACAGACATACAAACAGCCAGTGAGAGGGAGAAGTATAAACGCTCTCCACCACGCAGACAGCGGGGGTTCTAAGCCCGCGCACTGCCCTTGGCAAAAATCCGTCCGCCCCAGGCCACACCGAAAGCACCGCGGCCAAGTCAGGAAGAGAAGAGAATAAAAAGGAAGACGAGAACAGAGAAGAGAAAGTAGAGAAGAGAAGGACTTCCACTTGCTTTTTCACTTCTTGAAACCATTTCCTCCCCCCCAACCCCCCAATTTTCCGTCAACCCTCTCTAATCCATTCTGCACGACAGAAGAGAGAAGGAGCCAGCGAATACTTCACAAAAGCACGAGGAGTCGCCACAAGACAAGCACCAAACAGACCTTTGCAAGGAAGCTAGCTAGTCGGTCGGTTTTCCGGGACAATTTTCTTCTTGCAGTCACGCATGCACGGGACGAACAGACGTGCAAAAACAGACATACAAATAGGGAGACAGAAAGGCACTTTTGAAAGCTACTCGACCCTCTCTTAAAATTTCGCACTCTACCTACCCTCCAGGCAGGTAGCACCTCTTTCTTCTCTCTTTCCTCAAATGCGCACACGCGCGTTCAGACAAAGAGACCACCACTGTTTAAGTCACTCACCAACAACTATCAAATACCAACTGGGTTCCTTCCCAAGGAGTCTGCTTTCTCCCCCTCTTCTCTGTCATCAAGTTTGGTGTCTCCCTCCGTCTCTCTCTTTTTCTGTGTCTGGGGGGACCTCGGTGTTGCCCCCCTTTTTGAAACAACTACAAACGGATAGACCGTAGAAATACGGTTGAAGAAAAAAATAAAAAAATAAAAGGGCAAGAGTAAAAAGGGGTGGGGCAGCATCCACCCATCACCTCCCAGACACAGTGAACCTCGCCTATCCTCACTGTCTTTCCTTTTCTCTTTTCTCTCCCCGACCCCTCCCCTCTCTTCTTTCACCACTTTCCCTTCTTTAGTGCTCCCAGCAATTGGGAGGAGTCACCCACCCCCATAGGTTCATAACCGTTCCCCCCTCCCACCCCCACCCCCGCAGCCTGAGCAGGCGAGACAGAAGGGACTGTCTGAGGACTACTAGGCGTCAACCCCCCTTGTCCCCCCATATTACCCCTCTCAGGCTTCAACAACGTCTGTTGCCCCAAGAGCCACTCTGCGGATGTTGCAGGATCATCCAACCAATCGGACAATTCCTGTCTGATGAACTCTCTCAAACCCCACCTTTCTGCGGGCTCTTCAGGGGACACGGAGACACCCATGGAACCAGATAAGGACGGCAACGCCCCGCCGACTTGGCTCTCTGCTGCTGCTGCTGCTTGGGCGGCAACGCTGATCGACCTTTCTATCCCGGGTCGAAACAAAACGTTCCACAGAGTCTCAAACGGAGACACGAGAGGGAACTGGATATTCGTGAAATCATACCCTGGGCTTGCACTCGTTCCCCTCTTTTCCTCAGCCCGCCCCGCTACAGACGAAGAGGAAGAAGAAGAAAGAAGCCCCACACCCGCAGACCGAGAAGAGCTCGGGCCACCTGCCGCAGAGCCGACTGCAGACGCGCACATTCCCCGCCCCGACGCGTCTTTTGCCACACAAGTAGGGGAGTCAGAGTCCACCCCAACACCCCCTGCGGATGAGGCTACCTGCACCCTCTGCTGGCTCAGCATTGGGAAAGTGGGGGACAGCAAACCCCCAAACGGAGATGACTGCTGCTGCCCTGGCTTCCCTTGAGGTGTCTGTCCGTTCTTTGCCGCAGAGGAGAAGCAGGCGTTCTTGATGTAACAAAACTTTGACAAATCAAGACCGGCCTCCTCCGCAACCTTCTTCAAAGTGGGGGTCATTCGACCGTCATACTCTGGCGTTCTCATGTAAACAAATGCTCCCTTGTAGTTCCCTTGAAGGGTGTGACCGGTGTAGTACACAAACTTCCATTGATTTTCGGGTAAATCCGACCCCTCCAACTTCCACCTCCATCGGGGGTCCTGGGAGTCCCCTACGATGTACCAATTTTCCCAAAACGTCAAACCAAACATCGACCCTGTTGTTCGGTACGAACGCTTTCCAATTGATGTCTCCCCGGCAGCGTGTGCCGGTAGGGGCGAGAAGGGCCCCTTCAAAAGGTTCATCTGGGGAACGGCACTGGAAACTGAGGGCGACCCCGCCTGCAGCCCCCCTGTCGGAATCTCTGGGATTGCCATCTCGCGGACTATGTTCTGCCACCCCCCTCCCCTCTTTCTGGGCAACACAAAAGTCACATCCACATCCCACTTGTCTGCATCACACACACACACAAACACACAAACAGAGAGCAGAATATACACAGACATACATGTCTGCTCATGCCACCTCTCATACTAAAACAGCATTTCTTTACTCAGACGATTTTGACGCACGCATCTTGACATGCTCCTCCCACAGCCACATATGAAGGAAACCTCCCATACCCAACAAAAAAAGAGCACTCACTGTCAACCAAAACCTCTCTTGTCCCCGTTATCCCCCACCCACCGACCTGGGTTTTTGGGGTTTCTAGCGAAGTCGTTCCTCTGGCACTGGAAGCAGTCGTATCTCGAGTCCAACCCCAAAACTTTGTACCAAGTGCCCTCCATCGAGTCCATGTTGAACGCTTCGTACGAAACCCTGCACACACACACACACACACACACACACACATGCACACATACAATTGCCACTTTGAGCTCTTCCCAACTCCTCCGGCAATGAGGCTAGTCTCGCTTTTTGATCATACGGCTCTAGCATTGTTCTCTCTCAAAGCACAACACTCCCCTTGCCACTCGTCTCACATCCTCCTCACTCGCTGAGCAAAACCGCCCTCGCCAAAACGGAAAGTGGAACGCGCCTCCCCTGTTGTCACTCACAACATCAGCAACGCAATCAACTGTTTACCTGAACACCCTCCCAAAGCGCATCCGCTGAAACAATTGACAAGCAACAGACTGCCACAGCTAAACAGAACCACATCTCAAAGAAAAGAAAGAAACTGACGGAGGAGCCCCAATTTCGGGAGGGTCCCATGTTGGCTGTCCGAGGTCTTTCGGGACGTTCACACACGAGGCCTTCTCAAGACTACATTGGAGAAAGTCGTCCAGTACAGGAGACCCGAACCGTGCGAAACACCCCGTAGAGCACATCCCCTCACCGCGACACCGAGCCAAGCACGTCAGGCCTTTGGTGCACGACCTGTCACCCATGCACGCCTTTGTCGTGTCGTAACACTTATTCAAAAAGCACAAAGGGTCAACAGTGACAGGATTCGTCTCTGCATACTTGGTCAGCTCGTCATCAGCATACGCAGCCGGGATAAAGTCTCGTGCTCTATAATTCTCTTCCACCCCCATATCAGCGAGACTTAAGGACGGAGCGACAGAAAGGAGAAAGTCGGGGGATGGGAGGAGCAAGGCAGCTGCAGTTGACAAAAGAACTAAAGGAACTAACGAGAGACCTTTACTGAGAGCCCTCAGTCCGTCTACAGCAGCAGACCAGGGCCCCTCTTCTTCTCTTTCCCTCTCCTCGCCGTCTCCCGTCTCTAAGGCACTAACACCTTCCCCCCTTCCGACAGGGAGACTCTCTTGAATCTCCGCCCTGAGGGAAGACAGGGGACCGGCATCAACTTCAAAAAGATCCACTACCCGCGGTACTGCACTGCTTGTGATTGCGCCTGTGGCATCCACTCGCCTGCTGGAGGGGCGCCTCCCAGCCGACTGACCGATGAACCCCAACCCTCTTCTTCTTTTAGCCATGCTTTTCACGCACTGACTCAATCAGTTACGAATTCTGTATCACTACTCTAGTGCATAGTGCAGCGGGAAGGAACAGCTCGTGCCCTCCCGCAGTTCGTCTCTCTGCCACAATACATGCTCAGTCCTCGGGTAACGAGTTCTTCTGAAGAGTTTCTCTTTTAATTCGTTTTCTCGCCTGCGCGTTTCCAACTATCGTAATGGAATAAGGCGAGCAGGAGCCCTACGTACTTAAATTACTCAGAAACTGCAGGTTTTTGGCTCAGGAAGGACATTCGACGCAGCACAGCTGTAGAGTGGCGGTGATTGTGGGTGCCGGCAAGAAAAGAGCTGAGACGGGAGCTTGACGTGAAAAAAAGGCGGCTATAGGTCGCGGGGCCCGCGCGATCCCGCGCATGCGACCAATTGCTTGCCGACTGTGACACATTCTCCTGGTCGGACCCCGCGGCCCCCCGGTGGTTCAAAATCTGCCCCATACAAGATGCCCCGCAGTCATCAATATGACCAGGCGCATACACACAAGAAATCACGCAGATAGTTTCCGTACAACACAATATGCTACGTTCAAGAAAGGGTAATAAAGAGTAAATTTCCTGATAAAACATATTAAATCCGGAAGCGTGCGAACGACTCGATTGAAAGTGCGAAATAGTACGAAATTTATCGATCATTCTTCTCTTAGACGGAAGCTTGACGAAATCATCAGCAGAATGAGTTAGCAGAATAAACGAGCACGCGCTCATTGAGAAACGAGTGAAAATTGTGCAATGGGTGGCTGCTTCAGCTGGTAGAGGAGTGAGAGAGAGTGAAAAGAAAGTCTGAAGGATGATTACTCTTATATCATCAATCGTTCCAGCCTCTAGCGGATATAAGGGCGGTGAAGGAATATATAGGTAAGTTGGCATGATTTCGTATTATCATGTGTGATTGAGTCAATGCGCTAGGTTAACAAACTAACATTGCATGTCATACCCCGTGGTTGGCCAGAGCCTAAGTAAGCCTAAGTGGTGGCTCACTGGCTTTAACCGCCTCAATTCAAGTCACTTCAATCACAGCTAGTCACAGCTTAGTATCACTAAATATCACAACTATAGTTTTAATAAGTTTTAACCATTTTTCAAGTTATTTTTGATCAATTATAATCAATTGTTTTTTTATTTAGGTTTTACCCTGCAGGTAGCTAGGATTTTATGGGATTTTAGCTTAGGATTTTAGCAGATTTTACAGGATTTTAGCTAGGATTTTAGCGGATTTAGGCAGATTTTGCCCAGGATTCTACTGGACTATTTCTCCAGGATTTTAGAATCTAAAATCCTGGCTCTAGGGATTATAAAGACTAAAATCCTGGATCCTAGGATTTTAGAAATGAATGCCAGGATTTTACGGGATTTTACGGGATTTTAACATAAACAAAAACAATGAAATTAAAGTCGATCACAATCGATGCCGGTTATTCCTTCAGATCAAACTAGAAGTGTATCATTCATCTTTAAATCTAATTTTATTCATTTCTTTAAAATCCCATAACATCCTGTATAATCCCGTATAATCCCGTAAAATCCCGTATAATCCCATAAAATCTTAGGAAGAGGCTAGGATTTTAGTTTTCTTCCAGGATTTTAGATTCTAAAATCCTAGGTGTAGGGATTACATTTTTAACGTTAAGAGTCCGGCAGAATCCTGGGCAAAATCCGCTAAAATCCGCTAAAATCCTGGCCAAAATCCCGTAAAATCCGCTAAAATCCTGGCGTAAAATCCCGTAAAATCCTAGCTACCTGCAGGCGTCAGATTTCCTCCTAGACTAAGAACGTAGTCTAGTTGGAGACTCATCATACCTCACCTCCTTAAGTCTGTCACTCAGAGTTCACTTCCAAGGACTCCATTCAAGCGATACAGACGGACGAAGACTGTACGGCATGCTTCTATTTATTTCTGTATTGCAAGTCTATTATTTCTTTCTCTGTATTGTCAGTCTATCACTTAATTCTCTTAGTGCACTTAATTAATGCCGGCCGGGCTTAGTATTGCGAAGTTAGTTTCCCAGTCCCAGTACTAGCAAGTTTGGCGGGTGATCAAGTCGCCGTACAAGCCAAACGTAACGGCAGAGTATTTTAAGTTTTGAAGTGTTTGAACTTTGAAAACAAACTTTGAACTACTTTAAACTGAAGTGTACAAAGTATGATTGTAGACTATCTCTAGACTAGTAGTCTACTAAATCTAGCTATGTTCATATTTACTATTAATCTAATCATCAGCTTTTAGACTCTAGTACTATCCGCTATTAAAATCTACTGCTCGATTATCTGATTGCTAATCACATTGGATTTCCAGGATTATCTCCTTGTTGATATGTACAGCGGTTTCAATATATAAACATTTCAAAAACAATGTATGCATGCTGCAGTATGCATTGAGTAAAACGGATATACTAAGTAGTAGATGCACTGATGCACGGCCCTGGCAGTACCGTGCCAGTCTAGGTGCCAGTACGGAAAGGGAAACAGTGATTTAACAATCAATCGGCCGGGCTACGAGCTCAGCCAGGGGGGGCACACTCCTTTTCATCAACGAATCGTTGGTTTTACATCATCAATTATGGAGACATAATGAAAGTCAGAACGGAACAGTCGCAGCCGCGGATTCATTTGAATGAGGATCACC
>JAHBMJ010001376.1:0-12463 GCA_018398765.1 Chromera velia
GTGATACGCCTATAGGATGTTGATTGATGCCAGTAGTATATGTTGCCACCTAGATTGCCCTATAGAGATTGCCACACTTTATCCCACACTTATGCATGTAGAGATTGTTAAATTTTAATAAAGATAATAATATAACCTAACACTTTAACACTCTATAAACCCGGAATTTAGTGATTCTAATAGTGAACTCCTAGGTGAACTCTAGGGCTTAGGGCTGTTTTCTTGCCAGTTAGTACTGCTAGTACTTAGTTTGTACAGCCTCCTGGAAGAACTGCCTATTAAACTAAACTAATTAGAGTCTTTATTTACAGTAATTTACAGTCATAGCTCGTTGCATCATAAAACTTACATGCATGTAGTATGAAGATTGTTTTTTCAGGACTAAATTCAAGTTCATGACAATTTGTGTCTAAGCAACGTTAAGCAGCGTCTTCGTCATTTAAGCCTTTCTTTTTGACTCGCACTTCTTAGGAATCTTTAAACGCTTCCGAACATCATTCTGGGAAAGGCAACTTCCGGCTAGGGTGCTTGGTTTCTCGCATGCATTGCAGTTGGTAGCCTCAAGCAGCCTCAAGGAACCAGTGCCAGAAGCCCTACCGATTGGTCAGTCAGGTTCATGCAATCCCCTCGCCTCACGATCAAGACGTGCGTGTACCGGTACGCAGTGTACTACACACGGTTAGCTTCTGTCCCCCCAAAAGAAAAAACCACGCACACTCGATCATTGACAGTCCCCCCCTGGCAACGCGGACAGTGTCACGGAGAGACAGTCCAACCAACCAAGTTGCACATGCACGCAGAATCCACGAGGCTCATGCAGTCTCCCTCCGACAGACATGAACTTAGACAAGAACAGGGTCATAGGACAGGCAGCGAGGCAGAGACAGTGCCTCAGAACAACGCGTTTCCAATGGGGAAGAGAGATTGCAGAAGGAAAGGAGAAAGGAATGAAGGAGCGAGGGAGGAATGAAGGAGGGAAGAAAGGAAGGGAAGGACAGAAAGAAGAGAAAGAAAGAAAGAAAGAAAAGGAAGGAAGGAAGGAAGGAAGGAGGGAAGGAAAGGAAAATAGGTAAGAAGCACTCAATGACAGTCACGCCCTGGAAACGCGGACACGGAGAGACCGTCAAACCATTCACGCACGCCAACAACATGTTAAGACCACAACGAAGGCGCGCTTTCTTCCCTCAAGCTGAAGACGGACGCGGCCTCTTTCTTTCAATTTGCTGTGTGTACGCCGACTCTTTCTGCCTCATCGACTACCGAGCAAAAAGCAGGCTGACAGTGTTTGTCTCTTTCTTTCCCCTCCGTCTCTTCATGTACACAACGAAAGAAAGCGGGAAAGAAGAAATGGCAGGAAGGAAGGAAGGAAGGAAGGAAGGAAGAAAAAAGAAAGAAAGAACGATGGGAAGAAAGAACAAACTAACGAACGAACGACAACGAAGTCCGTGCAATCGAACACAGCAGATTCTTTCTCCGATAACTTTTGTGTCTCTCGTCTCCCGATCAGTGCCGATCCCTTGATCGAAAATGTCTAGCTGCCTGCCTATCAGAGTGAGTCTGACGGAAAAAGGAGCCATGCATGTTTTCCTTCAATCGACCGACCGCGCAGTGCCTCTCGATTCTTCTTCAAATCACAAAGTGACAGGCAGAACCTGACACTCACACTCAAACTCAATCTCACATTCTCAAGCTTGCTGCTCGAGCGGGCGGGTTTAACAGAGAAAAAGGAAGGACGCTCAGATGCCCTCTTGGCTCCTGGCACTCTCCGTACGTTCTGGAATTTCACCAGGCCCCCTCCGCACGATTCTAGTTCAATCAATCAATCAATCAATCACTCGAGGAACGACTACGCGCCAGGATGTTCACCCGCAGGGGAGGGAGAAGGAGAAAGATGGGCACTGTCGGTCTGTGGGGGGTTGGAAGGAGAAGGAGCAGCTGAGTCAGCAGGAGGGGTTTGTTCGATGCCCTGAATCAACCCTGCAATCACCGATGCCGCACCGCCCTCTTGAGGAGAGCCGGGGGCCCCCGAGGGGGGAGCACTTGGGTGCTCAGCGGCGTGGGAGGGGGGAGGGGGATGAGGCCGAGGGCCCGCAATGACCGTAGCAGAATGCAGAGCTGCCTTGGAGACTGCTTTTGCGAAGTCCAGAGACCCCTGCTGGACTTCTGCGCTGAACTTGAGTGTGGCCTCCTGGAGATTGGACGACTGTTCGACTACGGCTTCCTCGATCTCTCGGATGAATTCCTCTAGATCCTCACGGGTGTCGGCCTTTAGCTCGGTCTCTGAAGCCCCCTCTCGGAGAGTGTGGATCTGCTCAGAAGAATCCTTGAGAAGATCCGCCAAGTACTTTCCGACCGTCTCCTGAAGTTTCTCAGCATGAGCAAGCGCAGACTCGGAATTCTCTGTCGGGGGGCTGGGCACAGCGCCGTGAGCGGGAGGGGAAGTCTGAGTGCCTGCTTGTGCGTGGGGTTGGGGTTGGGAAGAGGAAGATTCGGAGAGGAAGCTGAGCGACTCGGTGCGCAGCTCTGCTTTGTACTTGGAGACAACCTCCTGGATTTCGTGAACCAACTCGGCAACCTTTCCTGCGAGCGTTGCCGTCTGTGTGTCAGCAGAAGTCTGGAGCTCCTTCAGGAATTCGACTGCGGAGGTCCGCACGGTGGAAGAAAACTCGTCCATCTCAGTCTGAGCTTCAGAGGAAAACTTCGCCGCTTCAGCGCGCAGATTCTCTGCATGCTCTTGGGCAATCCGTTTGACTTCTGCCTGCAACTGTGCCGCCTCTGCTTTGTGAGGAGGAGTGGGGGGGCGGCCATGCGCTCCAGGTCCAGGGGAAGGTGAAGGTGCCGCACCTGTTGCAGGGGGCGCAGCAGGGCGCCCAGAGACGCCAAGAAGGGAGAGAAGAAGAAAAACAGACACCTGTCTCATGGTCAATGGCAGTCGTAAAGAGCTATCAGGAAAAGTTGTTTTGGCTTGTGAAAGGAAGTTGCCACCTGGACGAGTTGAGGATTCATTCAATGATAATGGAGTGCGCCAAGACGGTCAGCGATGTTGTGTCCTGATGTCTCCATGCAGCCTTAATTGAACTCTTTTCTTTTTGTTTTTTGAGGTCTTTCGGTGCACGTCTTTCGCGAGCGCGCGGGCCGAGCTGAAAATGTTCGCTTTCACGGGCCCTGGCTAGCTAGGTGCCGGGATCCCGCGCCCTGTGAAGATTCTCGCGGAGACGGCAACTCGTGTATACACTGGTTTTAAACCACTGTAATTGCAGTCTGGTGTAGCGACTCTAGCAAGCACGTTGTAGCATTGTCCAGCTTTGGGTCATTAAAGCTTGTGCAGATGCATTCACACATGGAGCTGCCGTCTGGCCCTCCCACACAGAGAAAGATTGCAGCTGCAACAACAGACCTCGACAGACGATTGAAGTCCGCAGTCGGTCAGTCTCTTGTAGCTGAATCCTCTTGAGTCTGAACCTCAGAGTCGATCGACTGATCGGTGGTTTGCCTTCTACGTTCCCACCTGATGCATGAAAGTTCACGCATCTAATTTCCTTTCCCTGTTGCCGTTGGTGAAGAAGAGACTTCCTAACGCATCCTTTTGATTTTCGTCTGGACTTTGGTGGCGAGTTGTGCAACAAAGAACGAGAGAAGCACACCGGCCAAGGAAGGTTTGTGCCAGGTCAGCCAAGCCTCACGCCACCTATCCTCCGCCAGCCAGCCATCTTTCCACTCGATGCAATTTTTCTGCATGCATGCCACTGATGTCACATGCCTCCCTCCCATCTGACGTCAATGCATGCAGTCGGCTTTCCCGTCCGCTAGTTCCTTCGATCTCGTCTGCTCCTCAGCTGCAGAAATGCACAACTATCGACTCAATACTTCCCTGTGCCCCCGTGATGTTCCTTGAAGACGGAAGATTGTCCATGCTTGAGCATTTCCCTTCTTCCGGACGTGCAACGGTTCCCTGTTTTGGCTACATGGCTGAATGCCCGATACGGAGGCGAACAGGGTGTCGACGAAGGAAGGGAAATAACGCAGGATGAAGAGGAAAGAAAAAAGAAAGCTCGGTGCTTCATTCAATCAAAACTCTATCAGACAAAGAAATGAAGATTTATGTTGTTTTGCTTGCAGCGAAGACCCGCTAAACAGAACATAAGTCTGTCCATAAATCGCGAAAACCCTAACAGAACATAAGTCTGTGCATCTGTTTGTCGTGTGGAAAAAGTCAGTCGATCAGATGGGCAAGTTCGGCACGTTCCTTTCAAATTGTTCCGCAAAGCTCTCAGGGAGGAGGGACAGGGACAGGGCCGGAGGATCATCAGGAGGGACAGCACCGAGGTCACCCCTGAATCAACAACAAGAAAACACCACCCCTGACAGTTCTCAGCAGCAAATTCCACCTCCACCCCTCCCACGACTTCCAGATCAGAGTGCCGTCTCTAGGAGTGCAGCTGCCGGTTTGCTCCCTCAACAGAATCACCCCCAAGACGCCACAAGAGGTTCTTCGGGTTCCTCGGCAGCTCAGCAGAGAGGAGGGGGAGAGAAAACAATTTCTGAAGTCAAACAGGGACAAGGGCAAGCGCAAGCGACCCGAGCTCAGCCCAAATCAGCCCCGCCACCCCCTTTCATGCCCCCGGAAAGATTGCCGGACGTCAATGCGGCTTCCTCTCACACAGGGGGAGGGATGGGAAGGGAAGGGCTGGGTCAGAAGCTGCCCTCCCAAGCAAAAGCGGCAGATGACCCTCTGACTGTCGCACGTTCAGTCGAGACCTTTGCGGCTTCTCTGAGGGCAGGTGGGTGTGCTTCCATTGATTCATTCTCGGTGTATGTCTCTAAGTGCATGTACTCAACTGGCCATCCTCCTTCTCTGTTTTCTTCTACTGATCCCTCCCTCTCGTGTTAACTGTGGTTTAATTCTGAAAGCTGGAAGGGGTTTGAGGAAGGACTCGGACATCCGGTTCCCCCCTCTCCTTTCTTTCTCACCCACTCACTCCATCTAGGCGTTCGGCCGTTGTCATTTCGTCTCTTTCCTTCTGGCCAGCCAGTCTGAGCCTTCATCTGGAAGAAGCACGACCATGCAGTAAGTAAGTCCTCCCAAAGCTCGAACAGTTTTTGATCATCGTATTCGGTCTGCTGTGCACCGGCAAGGCAAGGCAAGGATAGCGTGCAGGTTTCAGTTTGTGCTGTTTTTTGTAGTGTGGCTCCCATGCATCTCCTCCCACATTCAGCCGTACGGCAGGGGCATTTTTCTTTCATGAGTGCAGGATCTCAGTGCGACAGCAAGCCGAACCCCTTGAAACCTCCAGGTTGGATTGGATGCCTCTCGTTCCCTCACTCCGCCCCGCTTCCTTCCTGTCTTTGCGTGCAGCTGCGAAGTCGATGAGTGCCGCTGAGGACATGGAGCGCTACCTCAACGGCATCGTGGCAAGTGAGTGGGTGAGAAGGGGAGGAAGAATGCGTCTTTTCTATGCGCAGTGGGCTGGAGAAAGGACGGGTGACTTGCGTACACTCAGAGAGAAACAATTGGTCGCCCTCACTCCCCCCTCATGGACACTCTTCCTTCCTCCCTCTCTGTCTCTCCTTCTGTCTCTGACGCACCGCAATAGGTAGTTTCTTTTGTTTTGTTTTGTTTTCTTTTCTTTTCTTTTTTCGCTCTACTTACTCACGGGGTTCTCCAATCCAAGACTGGATTTTCTCTTTCGCAGGCTCGCAAGTGCACAGAAGGTGTGTGTGGGGAGGGGGGAGAGAGAGAAGGAGAGAGAGATGATGAATGCACTTTTGATGGTTAATTTCATTCTTCTTTCTCATTTGGTTGCTTGCAGACAGTTCCGACGAGCAACTGTCGGTGCTTCTCGCTGCCTTCGCCCTTCTTCTCTCACCCTCTTCGTCTGCTTCCCCTGTCCCCTCCTTCCCTTCTTCGTCCCGCAACGTCCCCCTGGGAGGCGCCACCGGGAAGAGACGGGGGGAGCTCGGGAGAGGGGGAAGCTCAAGTTCCGCTCCCGCTCCCTCTGCTTCTGCTGCCGCTGGGGGGGGGGGAATCCACGCTCCAGAAGGGGGGAGAGACGCAGGCCCGGGCTCAGGGTCCATGCACACGCTCCCAATAAGGGACCCTCAGAATTTCTGGAAGCAGCGTGGAGAAGGGAAAGAGGACGAGGCAGAGGAGGAAGAAAACGCGTATGCCCAGCAGAGCGCCAGCGGCCTGAGTCCAAGTCAGTCTGGGGGTCTAGGCCGGTCACCCTTAGAGTCCTCCCTCGACCGCGTGTCTCTCTCACAGATTTTGCAGCATTCCGATGTTCTAGAGACGCTTCTGCATAGGCTCGCCCTCTCCTTGAACACCCCTGACGGTGTAACAAAAGAAGACGTCACCCCTGACACGACACCAATAGAGAAAGACACGTGCCACGAGGAGGCCACGGAATGGCATAAAGTCATACCGCCTGCCGTAGTGACTGTGCGGGAGGGGACAGGAGAGGACCGACAGCGTCACCCCCGATCGAATAACAGCCAGCAGACAGCATGTCAGCGTTTGAGATTTATTTCCCCCCAAACGTCGTCCCTCTCTTGTACAGAGCTCTCCGCCGAGGGGGCAGATGTCGTGTTTGAATTGTTAGGACTACAGGGGTCCAACCGCGAACGATCACGTGAGGAGGCCCAATCCTCAGATGAAGAGAAGAACGGAAGGCCCGGAAGTGGAGTGGGAGTTTTCGGTGATGGCACGAACAGAGACAGCAGAGGGAAGGGAGATGTTCATACAACAGTACTCAGTGCGATGGATGTGGTGCTCCCAGACACGGACTTGTCCCTTCTCGCACCCCTGCTGTCCCCCCTCCCGTCAGTGGCGTTGTTGGCAGAGGAACTCAACGGATCCCCAGACCCAGCAGCAGACATCGACCGCATGCCCCACGTCCTGGCAGCTGGGGGGCTTCAATCGGTCGTCTGCCGCCCGTCTCTCACAGTCTCCGGTGACAGGGGGGCAGGCTTTCTCAGCAGATTGAGAAAGGCTCCTGAGGAAAGCTCAAACGATTTTGGCTTTGGTGTGGACGACAGGGGTGAGACGGGAGGGGGCCAAGGGCCGAGAAGAGGCCGGTCGGCTGAGGTGTCCGCTCTCTCGGGTGTCCTCAGCGCATGTGCTGCCTGCTGGGGCAGCTCTTTGAGCGTCTGCATACCTTGGGGGGGCGAGGTGGGAGAGCATCCCCCCCCCGGGACTGAAAGAGAAAGGGATAGACTGACCGCGGCTGGGCTTGAAGGGGGTGAGTCGGAAGAAGACGTTGTCGCGTTGCGGGGCCTCTGGAATTCCATCGCGTCTGATCTTCTAATGGAATCCCGCAGCAGTCATTGGGGGAGGGGAGACAGAGAGAGAGACAGGTGGGGGGAGGGAAAGCAGAGACAATTGGAGGTTTTAAAAAAAAGCGATGGGGATGGTAGCGTACGAGAGGGGATCAGTATGAAGGGTGGGGGGAGCACGGAGGAGGGAAGGGACTTGAGGAAGATTCATTTGCGGACACAGAATGAAGAGGAAAGTCCTTTTGGTTCTTCCTCCTTTCCTGCCGGTCGTCCTTTTGATTCCGCAAAGCTGGTACCATCGCGTCTCTTGAAATTTGTCAGGGGTGACCCTGCCGTGAGTGCCCAGAGTGCAAACGTGGAAAGACTGAAGGAAGGAGCGGCGGCGGTTTCGTCTGCGTTCACACAATGGGAGGTGAGTCGTGTATGTACAGAGATGCCCAGAGTTTCAAGCACAAACGCACTCTTTTTCGTGTCCTTTCGATTCATTCATCCACACTGTCCCTCGTACAGTGGGATTTTGCTGAAACTTTCTTTCTTTGTTCCTAGATGTGCCTGATGACGCGGACCCGTCTCCGCCTTGCGACCCTCCTGCCCGTTAGCTTCCATGTATGTATTTTGCCTGTGTGTGTGTCTCCGTTTGTCGCAGTAGACTTTCTTGACTTTCTGTAAGAGTCTACCCATGTGTGTGCGTGTGTTTGTAGTCTGGCCCTTCTTGCTTCTCAATGTGTATCTGACGGGTCTCTTCTGTGTGTGGACATTATGTTCTGTGATTCTCCTTCTGCATGTGTGTCTGCGTCTGCGTGTCTGTGTGTATTTGTGTGTGTGTGTGTGTGTGTGTGTGTGTGTGTGTGTGTGTGTCTGAGTACAGATAAGCCGTGATGAGGGTCTGTTTGGAAGCTCGGACTTCCCCCTTACAGAGAGCAACCTGAGAGAAGGAGGTCAACAAAAGCAGCAGCACACCAGACAAGGACAAGGGGGAGGCAGGGGGTCGGGGGCACATTCTTCTTCTTCTGCCAGTGCGGCGGCGGCTTCGGTTTCTCCGACTCCGGGTGGGGCTGTTTGGCAATCTGCTCTCTCGTCTTGCTCTCTCCCTGCTCTCTCATTTGTGCCTGTACGAGTGTGTGTCTCTCTGTGTCTGTGTCTGTGAGCGTACGTCTGTATCCCTCTCGCCCACATGTTCGTTCACTCTCTGCGGATGAGAGAGAGAGAGAGAGAGAGAGAGAGAGAGAGCAGGACAAGACAGTCACGAAGCGGTGGAATGTATTGATATTGATGGGATGCATGCATGCGGGGTCGCCTCATCCGTCCACTGTTTGCAGGGGGTGGCGGCGGGTTTTTCGGACTGCAGCTGGGACCACTCAGTCACTTGACCGGTGGCCTTCCAGGCCTCTTTCAACCTTCTCAACAACAACAGGTGGGCGCCTCGGTCCATCTGTCTTTCTTGACTTCTTCTCTCTCAGACTCTCCCTCTCACACACACATACAGACACAAAAAGTGCCGTGCGGGTTCAGTTTTTCGATTTCTCACGTTGAATGCATGAACGGGCCCCGTTTTTTGAACATTGGTGCCGCCATGGGTGCTCAAAAGAAACTTTCTGTGCATGCATGCCGGCCCCCTGAAAGCTTTGCGCAACTCGCTCTGTCGTGGGTCTGCACCCGTAGACGTGTGTGTGCGTGCGCGCGCGCGCGTGTGTGTATGTGTGTGCGAGTGTGCGTCTGTGTAAGTATGTGTGCAGGGAAATTCGTCGTCGTTCCGAACTTTTCGAGGGGAAGTTGCCGACCCTGGAGGTCGAGTCTCTGCCTCTGGGGGCGTGGTGTCGATGCAGAGACGGGGGATGGATTTGTCTTTGCAGGTCAGCGTTCTGCCTGTCTGTGCCTTTCTCTCTCTCTCTTTCTTTCATTCTCTCTCTCTGTCTCTTTCTCTCTCTCTGTCTCTTTCTTTCTCTCTGTCTCTCTCTCTGTCTGTCTCTCTCTCTCTCTCTCTCTCTCTGTGTCTCTCTCTCTCTCTCTTTCTCTCTCTCTCTCTCTCTGTCTCTCTCTCTCTCTGTGTGTGTGTGTGTGTGTGTGTGTGTGTGTGTGTGTGCGTGTGTGTGTGTGTGTGTGTGTGTGTGTGTGTGTCTTTTTCTTTGTCGATTTTTGTCCGCTTCTGTTTTTTCCATTGCTCCATTCTTTCTGTTCTTCTTTCTCGTCTTTTCTTCTTTTCTTTGTTGCTCACCCTCGCTCGTTTTCTTTTTTCCTCGACATCTGTCTTCAACCTTCTGGTCTGACATGTTTTTCTTCTGTCTGTCTGGCTTCCCGATCTTTCTGCACTTCACCTGCATGCTTCTGTAGTTGGAACCCTCCTCTTTGCCTCCTCCTTGCCTGGTTGGTTGCCTTCCTGCAGGCTTTGACAGCGTTGGGCAACCTTCTGAACGCCTCCTCTGCTCTTCTCCAGCACCTCCTCTGCCTCTCGAGGAGGTCGCGTAGAGAGGCAGAGAGTCTGCAGTCGGAGGCCTGGTGGCGTCTCGTGGTATCTCAGACTGAGTGGGCAAGGACAGCCAGGGAACTGGAGGAACCGAAAAGACGGCTCCTGCTTTTCTCCATGCTTGCAAAGAGGCAGAGAAGAGCGAACTCGGGAAGACGAGAGGGTATGGAAAATCGACAGACGGGGCAAGGAGAAGGAGAATCGAGTGGGCCAGAAGAAGAAGCAGAAGTGTCGAAAAGAGCACATGCAGAAAATGAGAAGGAAAAGATCGGGCACGAGATGAGAGACCACAAAGAGAATCATGGTCAGCGAGAGAGAGCAGGGGGGATGGAAGGGAATCTAATGAAGGACGAAACAAATGAAAGCAACGGACAAAGTGAAAAAATCAGAAATGCTGCCGTCTCTCCGTCGTCGTCCTCTTCGCCACACTTCCCGACCCCCCCTCCAGTTGTGGCTAAAACAACAAACAGAGAAGTACCCCCACACGAAGAAGAACAAAAGCAGCCTCATGGAGGAAGTCCAAAGAACGAAAGGTCTCCCACCTCTTCATCCAGACCACCACCTCCACCACCCCCCCCTGGCTACCCCCCCCCCTCTTCAAGAAAGCCTCCTGAAGAAGAGCACAGATCGCCCGAAGCTTCACCCTCATCTGCCTCTTCCTCCCATTCTCTCCGATCCCGCCTCCCTCCTCAACTTGCCTCCTGCCTTGACCTCATTTTGCGTCCCTTCGGTGAGCACAGCCCCCTGCCCCCTCAACTGTTACAGCCATGCAATGGGGCAAGAGAAACAAAGACATGGCCGGACAGGTGTGTCTCGTTCTGGGGAGAGAGGGAGGCAAAGGCTTTCGTGCGGAAACGGGAGAAACTCACGAGGGCGGCAGCAAAGGTTTCGGCGGCGGCTGAGACCTCAGCCTTGGTGTCGCTGTGTGTGACGTTGCAAGGGGTGATGCTGGGAGATCAGATCAAGTCCCAGGTATGTGTGTGAGTGTGTGTAAGTGTAAGTGTGTGTGTGAGTGTGTGTGTGAGTGTGTGTGGTGGGGGGTTGGATGGGTGGGTGAGGGAGTGAGAGAGTGTTTGTGCGCCGCTTTTGGTCTCGGCCTCTTTGCATTTTTCCGTCTGTGTCGTCTATCCAGCCACTTTGCTTTGCTTTGAATGTGATGCTGGAATTCAGACCACACTGGTCTGTGTATGTGTATGTGTGCGTGTGTGTGTGTGTGTGTGTGTGTGTGTGTGTGAGCTTGCATTCATGCCTTTTTGTCTGACAGTCAAAGGGAAGGACCATACAATGTATCTATAGATACGTCGGATTGCCTGTTATTCTTTTTGTTCCGCTCTGGGGGTTGACCCTAGGCAGAGCACCCTGCAGTCTCTAGCTGTGCGCACCTAGTGGGGCCGTATTGGAAGCTTGCCATGGAGGCTGCTGGCAGAAGGAGAGAGAGAAAAAAAAGGGTCATCCATCGTCTCTCCATCAATCGTACTGTTGGTTTGTCTGCATTGCATTGGATTGCATCGATAGAAAGAATACACGTGTCCCCTCAGGCAATATTTGGAAGGACGGAAGGAAGGAAGGAATCCCCTCAGTCAGAGGTACTGGGCCGGGAAATCAGGCAGGCAGCAAAGAAAAAAGAGCAGACAGACAGCTTGACAGACTATATGTTTCTTCTTCTCCCTCTTTTTCTTCATGAGCAGAGAGACGGACAGTCAGACAGACACACACACACAGACACACACAAACACACATACAGAGGGAGAGAGGGACGAACAGACAGACAAAGAGAGAAAGAGAAAGAAAGACCAGCTAGGTAGCTGTTAAGAAGCCGCACATAGATGCGCGGGGTGACACTTGAATTTCCCTCTGTTCGTTTCTTTGTCTGAAATGATGAGTGAGTCTGTAGCAATCAATGTTCCTTAGAAAGAAAATTCACGCATGCTAGACTCTACGTGCCTGCTTGGAGCCTTTTTCTTCCGTACTCGAAGTGCTTTGTGTGCTGTGCCGTTTTCTTGGATCGTTCTGCATTCCCGCCCTAATCCCCCCACGTCCGCGATGGGCTGACAGAAGGATCCGGAGACCATCTCTCTCTGCCGTTGGTCGATTGTCGGTGAAACAAAAGGGGGGCAGCGATGGGGGGGGAAGGAGGCATGGCACACATTTGAGGCGATTATTCACACAAACCCAGTCAATTCATTGACCTACTGCAGACGAGTGTGTTCGTGAATGCGCTTCACGAATGGACCTCGCAAGCCATTGCGGTCAGTCAGTCAGTGAGTCAGGCAATCAAGCACTCAGCGATGAAACCAGGACTTTGCGGCATGTTTATGCGTGCGCTTCCGAAGGGCCATGTAAGAGTGTCGGTCAGCCAGCCTGCACCAGAAAGCGTGCATGTGGACGTCTTGGAATCTGATTGTTTTCGCACCCATTTGCTTTTGTGACCACAGATGCACGCATGCATGTCTGATGCTTCCTTTTCCAATGCGCAAGCAGTTCGTTTTTGAAGGGGGGGGATCTCACGCATGTATGAAGGAAGGAAGCGCTTTTTGTTCTTTTTGGGTGCCTGGGTGCCTTCGTTCTGCAGCACCACACCGCGTTCTTCCTTCCTGCTGTTCACGAAATGCGGTCCCTGTACGGGAAGGTCGTGAGGACTCTGGACGGAGCTCTGGATCCCCTGGGAGTCGCAGAGACCCTCTGTCTCGACTGTGCACTGGCAAATAGAGAGGGGGGGCTCGGGGG
>JAHBMJ010001376.1:12566-30066 GCA_018398765.1 Chromera velia
GGGGGGGGGGGCAGGGAGAGGGGAGGAGACAGAGAAGAGGAGACGGCGATGTTTTTTTGTGTGGCAGAAGGAAAGGAGACGGGTGGGGAAATTCAGTACGGAGGTGGGTCATCCTCTTCGTCTTCTGGTGGTGGGAAGTCGAGGGCGGTGTCTGCAGAGGAGGGGGGCCGGGTCCTCGGATGTCTTTGCAGTGCGTTTGTGCCAACGTGTCGGTCTCTGGGTCTCTCTGCTGGAGGATTAGACAGGAATGTGGGATTTGGTTCTGTGGGGCTAGGTTTGGGTCCGGTTGGAGGCAGACAGGGTCGGGGCATGAGGGCTGCTCCTGGTGGCCAGAGGGGAGGCGGGAGTGTCGCTGGAGTGGGGGGTGTCACGGGCGGCAGTTGGAAGAGGGATAAGAGAGGGGGGTGGAAAAGGGATGATGAAGTGGATGGATCAAGAGACGAAAGAGAAGGGTTGAGAGGGAAGGTAAAGGGAGGGGGCGTGATGGCTTCTGTTTTGGGGCAGAGAGAAGGAGGTAATGTGGCAGACGATCTCGATAGACATGGACATGCCGATAGTGGGGCGCAGTTTTGTGGGGGGATTTCTAAATGCACTGGATGCAGAAAGTGGTAAGTCAGTCAGACTGCATCTCGCTCGAATATTTTCCCCTTCATTTCTTTGCCGTTGTGTCTGCCTTTCATCGTCCTCTTCTTTTCGCTTTTGCTTCCCTGCATTCTCTCTCTGCTGCATTCTCTGATTCCTTCCCTCTTGGGTTCTCTGCCGCATTCTGCCCATCTCTTCCCAGGTCGCTCCCCCAAAACCTTCATTCGTTCGTTTATCCAACCTCCCCTCCCGAGACCTCTCTCTGTTCAATGTCGCTTCTCTGCGAGAGTTGCTTTTCCGTCCTGTAGTTTCACACATATGCTGTCCTCGTTGCCATCTTTGTGTTTGAATTTGTTTGTATTGTTGATTCATTGTGTGTGCTTCTTTTTGCCTGCCTGCCTGCCTGCCCGTGCAGTGCGAGGTGCGTAACTGGCAGAGGGGCAGCAGTAGTCGAGACGGTGGAGAGGCGACTGAAGCTGCTTCACTCTGTCAGCCTGCAGTGTTTGTGCGTGTGTACGTGCTTGTCGGTCGCGTGGCTGCATGATCTCTCTCTCTCTGCTGCGGCCTCTCTGGTTCGCATTGCGATCACTTTTTTTTCTATTTGTACAGAATGACTGTCCACGTAAGTTTCGACTGAGGACGTCTCGGGGCGCTTTGACTTGACGAGTATGCATGAGTCTGTTGTAGAGAGGTCTGAACTGCGCCTGCTTGACCGGAGCAAATGAAAGAGGGGAAGACAGATCGGACGAAGAAGAAAAGGAGGGAGGGAGGGAGGACTGTGTTGAGCAAAGGAGGAAGAAATACCATGGGCAGACAGAGAGAAAGAACGCATTTGTACATAGAGGAACGCATGCAATGTTTACATGGTATTTCTTTCCTGCCTTCCCTTTTCAGGATTCCCGAGAAAAAAAAAGATCATAAAGGTAGTGCTCTTTTGCGTTTATATGTGCGCTGTGTATATTGATGGCCATGTATGATATAGAAGAACATTCACCTGCACGATCAATCGTTCTCTGTCTCTCAGGCTTTCTCGGGATTCTTGAAAGACCACCAAAAGATCATGGATCAGGTAGAAATGAGTGCGCAGCCGTCTCTGGGTCTCCGTGCAATCAGGGAGCTGCATGGGGGGAGGGGGCTACAGAGTGTTCTGGATTCTCTCGACTTGGTTGCCGCCAGGGGTGATTCTCCATTTAGCTCGGTCTTGCAGGGGGACGAAGGGGAAAGGGGGACCGGGGAGGGAAGGGGGGGAAGGGGGGCTGGGCCTTCTTCGCTTTCACGGGACAGGAGAGATGAAGGCGGAGGGGATAAGAGGGTGCGTTTGGTAATCAGAACACGCACACAAACTTCATTGCTTTCATTTCCTTCGGTTTGCTTCCTTTGTGTGCCTGTTGGGCGTTGTGGAGCCTGTTTGGTTTTCTTTTCTTTCTTTCTTTCTTTCTTTCTTTCTTTCTTTCTGCTCGTCCTCGGATCATTTTCGGGTGCATCAAAAGAACATGCACATATGTACGTGGTTGCACGTTACTGAGATGAAATGAAATGAATTTTCCTTTCTGTGTGTGCATCAAAAGCCTCTTGGGCATACAGGATATTCATGGACTGAGAGGCGTCCGTTTTGCATAGGAAGCGTATGCATTTTCACACACACTCAATTCAATACATACAGGAACATGTATGTACCAGTGTACGTATCAATACATATTCTCAAAAGGAATGTGTGCACCTACAAGTCAATGAAGGCAAGTACATGCAAAGGTAGGTGCACATGCTGGTGTTGGTGCATGACACTTGATTGACTCCTGCCTCAGTCTTCTGTCTGCGTGTGTGTGTGTGTGTGTGTGTGTGTGTGCGTGTGTGTGTGTGCAGGGCCTTCCTGGACTCTCAGGCCTCCGTCTGAGTCATTTGATCTTGAACCTGAACGGGCTCTCTGGGGTTGGGGGAAGGGCGGAGCTCTCTGATGAGAATGGGACGGCAGGGGCGACTGAGTCTCCTGAATGGACGGCGGGGGTGATCTCTCGTCGGTTGCGCCGAGAGAGCGCTGCCGCGTTTGGGCGTCGTTTAGGTCTCTCGTCGGTGTTGGAGCGCTTCGGTTCCTTGAGGGAGATGTTGGCCTCTCAGGAGGGCGAAATTGAAGAAATGAGGGAGGTCGTCAAACTGCACGCGAAGGTGAGGGAGGGCTGATGATGCACGCGTTTCACTTTTCTTTGACAAGTACATACATGAGATATCAGTACGTGTGGATAGGGCGTGCGTACGTATCAGTTCATACAAAAGAACCATTTCAGGCTGATGGGGTGCGTGTGCAAGAAGCAATTGCCGAAATGAGGTGGGCGGGTTGTGAAACCAGATATTTTAATATCTGGTTGGATTCTGGTCCAACTCGAATCTGAGAGGGAGAAGAGGTTTCATTGCTTGATTTGGTACCTACCTAGCTTTCCTCCGTCTATCTATCTGTATTGATTCATCCTTGTCCATCTACAGATCTAGAGGTCTCTCTGATATATGATTGGCGTTTCGATCCGCGTGTCGTCGTGTTTTGAGACATGATTTGTTGCACACAATGTGGACCGACACACATCATGGTTAACGACACATGCACGCAAACTCATGCTGCGAATCTCTCTGTCTCTCTCTCTCTCTCTCTCTCTCTCTCTGTGTCTCTCTCTGTCTCTCTCTCTCTCTCTCTGCTCCCCTTCGTCGAGTGACATGAACGAACGAACGACGGAGCAGGTGGTTCGGGAACTTCGGTTGGGGGGGGAGCTCAAAGGCTTCGGCAGGGTCTCTGCCTCCATGAGAAAAGGAAAGGGAGGGGAGAATCCTTCGCAAATTCAACATGGAGGCAGCCTGGCGGTATCTGGGGCTGGGGGCGGTTTGTCGTCCTCCTCCTCCGTGAGTGTGGCTGCAGCGTCTGCGTCTTCGTTTGGTGGTTCTCTAGACGACCCAGTGTCTCTGCTTGTACAATTGTTGGGGAGGAGAGGAGAGGCGGCACGAAAAGGGAGGACCCGGGCCGAAGAACAGAGGAGGCAAGCAGAAACCGAGATGAGGGACATGCGCGAAATGGTCAGACAGACACAGAGAACAGAGAATAGAGAAATTAAGCGAAGACAAGGAGGACGAAAAAAAAAGAGTGATTTCTTTTTCTCACCTTTGGAGTCAATGATTGTCGTTGCCTCAATACCACTGACGTGAAGTCTGTCACTTCATGTATTCCAATGAAAGTTGCAAACTTGCAATGGGACTCTGTCCTCTGCGAGAGCTAGAGAAGTCAGCTCGGCAGTTGCAATGTAAACGAAAGGCCTGGACTGATCCATCGATCTGATGTGAACATCTTTTTTCTTGCATGTGTGGCCTGCCTGCTTTCACACGCATACTTTGAGCTGTCTCCCTTCCTGCGCCCAAATTGACGGAATGACGCCTCCTTTTGTTTCTTTGCGTCCGTCCTTGTGATCTTTTTTGCTCTTTCTTTCTTTCTTTCTTTCTTTCTTTCTTTTCTTTCTTTCTTTCCTTCCTTCCTTCCTTCCTTCCTTCCTTCCTTCCTTCTTTCTTTCTTTCTTTCTTTCTTTCTTTCTTTCTTTCTTGATTCCTTCCTTCCTTCCTTCTTTCTTTTTCTCTTTCTTTCCCTTTCTTTTGTCGCTTTCTTTCTAGCTCAGCATCAATGGATCTGTTTGAATACCTTCGTGAGGGATTGCAGGAGGAGGGTCAAATACCCTCCCACCTCCCCCTGTGTGTGTGTGTGTATGTGTGTGTGTGTGTGGTGTGAGGAAGTGCAGTTGAAGCTGAAGGACGCGCAAATCGCAGGGTTGAGGGAAGAGAGCGGAGACTTGAAAGACAAGGTTTGTGTCTAATTCATTGTCCTGTCCTTCTAATTTTCTTCGTCCTTCCGTTGTTTCCGCCTTCCCTCCTTGCGCTTTTCTTTCTCTTCTCGTCGATTCTGTGCGTGAAATGAGCGCAAAGGGGGAAAGCCGACAGAGATAGTGCGTGGCCAAAAAAAGGATGGTCCTTCTGCTGTGTGTCGGAGAGAGATTCTAGCTGTGCATGGCCTCTTAGTGCCCGCTGATCTTAGTGCCCACCGCCTGTTCGTGTCCTGGTTCCTTTTTTGTCCGTCCGGCCGCCTGTTTGCTTGTTTTACTTCATTGTTTGCATAAATCGGCGAGAGATACTGCCAGTCCTGAAAATGAAATCATGATTGTTACCTTTAGACTGGCTCCATGAAGATTTATCAATTTCTGTGGAAGGGAGACAGGCGAGTCTGTGCGCAGAGCAATCGATCCCCTTTTGTGTCTGCCTGTTTCCCTGTCTGGCTGACTGTCTCTTGACGTGGCTGTTCTTTTTCCTCGTATGCCCATTTCTCTTAAGACTGCCCGAGAAAATGTGTCGAAAGAAACACATACTGCATAGAATAATCAATCAATTGAGAAGTTGTGTCCGGGGCCGGTGTGGGGGGTCTCGCAAGCATGGTGGATCTCCATAGATACATACATGCATTCAGACCGCTCATTTGTAATCAGGTCCTCTCTGTCTGTCTTTGTTCATGCAGAGTGCTAATCTGACTTGCCAGATCTGCTACGAGCGGCCTCGGACGGTTCTGCTCCTCCCTTGTATGCACTTTGTGCTTTGCCAGAGCTGCTCGTCGAGATTGACAAGCAACAGATGCCCAATGTGCAACGCTTCTATTGGGGGAATCCTGCACTGTGTGTTCTCATGAGAGCGTGCATGCATGGGATGGGATGGGGGCGACCGGACATCGAGTCATACCGGCCACCCGGCCATCTTGTTTGCATCCTCTTTCAATCGATGTAGTTTGAAAGGCTCTTTCGGATGCCCTAGAGAGTCACATAGAGCAGAATTTCTTATACATTGCGGACCAGTTGCGATGCCCGCCCTACAATTATTCAAAAGTTAGAGAAATATCATAGAAATCCAATAGAAATTTGAAAGAAACTAGGTATAACATTTCTATAAATTTTTGTACGGCGCGGTAAAGTGCTTAAGTGTTTGGCCTAGTGTCGTGTTTTACAGTAGCAGGAGAGTCACATGCGTTAATTTAAAGCGTTTTTTCGCCATTCGCCCCAATCTTCTTTTACATTTGTTTTTTCACTGCATTCTTCTCATGATCTCGAGTCGAAACGATTCAAAAGACCGGCGAAAAGAGCTAAAACGAAGCTCAGGAATTGCCCCGCAGTAGCAGAATGCTCGTCTGAAACAATGCTGTGACTAGTGCTGTGAGCGAAAGACAGGCAGACACTTGCCAACACCTGAGAATTACTGCACACGAAAGTATAGAAAGACAGATAGAGAAAGAAAAAGAGAGAACAGCTGAAATGAAGCTTATGCATTGCCCAGCAATAGTAAGATGCTTGACTGAAATAATGCTTTGAAGGAAAGACGGTTTAAAGACCGGCAGACACATGCCGAAAGGTATACACGCAGGACAGGAAGACGGAGGAAGCGGCAAAAAAAAGGAGGTCCTTAGGAGGAAACGCAATCTGTACCAAATGGGTAAGATGTGTCATCGGAGAAATGAGAGAATTTAAGACTGCGGGTGTTTCTGAAGACACCTAAAGAGCAACAAAAGAGAACTTCGATACATTCATTGTATATACACACGGATGGTCTGTCTCTCTTTCTTTCTCGTGCCCTCACTCACAGCTAAAAAAACATATACACACTTACACACACATAGATACATACACATACACACACACTGATAATTGATTTGAAGAACACCTCCTCCTTGTCGTGAACAGAAAATCCGAAAACGCTCAGGTCCAACCGGTTTCGGGCTTATCAAGCCTCATCAGGGACAACGCTATACAGAGTTCTAAGCTCCAGACTGAAGTCTTTGGCTGAAATCACTTTAATGCTCTTCTGCTTGTTGATGCTAGACTAGCAAGAAACAGAGGCAGTTCGAGCTTCTTTCCAGAAATAATAATCATTGTTGAGCGTAGACGGTAGCCACCTTTTTTTTCGGAAGCCACTTTTTTTCGGCATGACGCGCGCGGTGTGCGGCCGGGTTCTACATCTATGCGCGGTGCTAAGGGGCATGGGCAGGCCCGCTTGCGTGTTTGCGCTAAATACAGAACATTTAAATAAAACGAAATCATTTATTTCTACAATTGCAGAGACTGGAGCTAAGTAGAAGCTTGTTTGTCAGTACTTCTACATAGACTACCTTTCATGGGGGTATACATCACATCAAAAGATCTTTTAATTCTTCTTGCAGGAAGAATTAAAAATACCCCCATGAAGGTCCAGCTGATTATTATGCAGCAGCAGCTACTGAAACACCAATTAATATTCACTCACAATTGATTACTTCCAAAACCATTTATTAATTTTCATTTTTGAGTCAACGTCCAGCTGCCTGTTTCTTTCTGATGTTTTTCTTCCATTCACTTTTCAACATAGAGAGCAGGTTCGGAGGGTTGCGTCGTGCAACCATAATGCGGCAAGCTGTCTTTCTTTGGAGCTGACGTCTAAAGAAACCAACAACAGGATCTAGTTGAGTAGATCCTTGTACCTTGAAGAAGAGATCATTAGATCTTTTCTGCGTGCTCGTTGCTTCCTTCAAGGGGTTATCGGCATTTTGCACAGCTCGCACTGCTTCAGCTCTCAATCGGTCGATAGAGGTGAGGACTTTCTTTCTTTCTTTCTCTCTGTCTGTGAACTTGACTCTGCTTGCTTCTTGGAGAAGGAGGGGGAGGGGGTATCCCGTCCACATGAAACGCAGGAGAACCTCAACCTGCTCCTTCCTGAAAACTGCTTCGCATGTACAGAGACGCAGACGTCGGATTAATTCTGCTCTCACCAGTGACAGTTTTGTTCGCTTTCTGTGCGCTGATGTCCATGCCAGATATTGATGTGCATTCAGTGCCTTCGTGTGAGGACGAACCTCCAAGGCAATGAATTCCCCCTCCCAGCGCGCTGCCCACAGCTCTACATCAAGGTGGATGATGGGTGTGTGGAATAGGTCCTTTGCTGCCACTATCAAGTAACTGCCAAAGCGCAAACGTGTGTGTGGGTCTGTGCGTATGAAGAAGGTGTCAAGAAAAGAAACCAGGGCTTCCTTTGTACTGTTAATTCATTCAAGCAGTGCATCATCAATGTAACGGTCATATTCATTCAAGGCAGAGGGCTTGCTGTCACTGAATAGAAAACCTTTGAATGCACGCGCCAACACCAGCTTTGCTATCTCCCCACCTGCCGAAGAACCCATTGGCACACCCCCTTTCTGTTTGAAAAAAGAAACGTTCCCTTCTTTGTCGGTATACTGAAACACGACATGCAGCAGAAGCCGAAACATGGCTCTCCAAATGGGGAGGAATTGATTCTCTCTCCATTCTTTTGGCTCGTAGGGCGGGCGTTCCTTCTCTATGTGCGGGAGCATGTTCCTGCAGAAAAACTCTTTGTTCTCGTTTAAAACTTTGAACAGAACTTCAAGGATGAGGAGATAAATAGACATGGGAGACGGGTGTATGGAACAAGGAGCACGGACCAAAAAAAGGGGAAGACAGCTTGCGTACTCAAGGGTGAAGAATTGCTAGGCAAGAAAAATAGAGTCAGCCAACATGATAAAAAGAAGCTTGGCAGCCAACGGACGTGGTTGCTTGTGCATCTCAGCAAAGCTGTGGGATGGTGGTGCGGATGTACGTGCAAGGATGCGGTGGCCAACTCGCTGCTTCCCTTTTGGTTGCGGTTGAATGAGTAAAAAAAGTGAGACGTTTGGCTGCTTGTGAATGTTCAAGTGTGACTCTCTCTAGTCAGATATGGCTGACTTTTTTGAACAGGTCTCGTCTTTTAGCTTTTTGGCAAAATTGGCCAACATGTAAAAAAAGTGAGACGTGTCGCTCTTCCAACTGAGTGTGATTGCCCACATGTTACCAATTCACTACGAGAAAACGGAACGCCTTTTGGTGCCACACTATCATCATCATCACGCTCGATAGGACTGTTTGAGTGGTTTTCATGAATGAAGGCCTCAGAAACCAGTATGAAGCACTCGAGCACGCCCATCTCCAGCTCCGTAAGCGGTACCTACAAGTGACAGCTTTTGAGCACACCACCAATAATAATGGAAACATGACGATTCATTTTTAATAAAAATTATCGTAGAGCAAACTGAGGTATGCAGGGTTGGTGCAGATGATTCAGATGGACTTGCATCACACAACTGATAAAGAAGACGACGACTCAGGCTGTCAAAGCGAGTGAGTATCGCATGCAAAAAGCTGATGCAGCACTCTGGTGGATGAGTGCCTCGCGGAGGGACCTGGCATGCGTACTCGCCCCCGATTAATTCAACGATCGATCGATCTTCGCGGCACCTGTATGCACATGATAAATTTAGTGCAAGGGCCTCCTCATGCGCTGAGCTGCCTGCGAATATGCATGCATGCTTGTACGTACAAAAAATACCAGTGATCTGTGTATGCATGCACCACTACATGTGAAGCTATTGAATTGTACATGAATAACAGCCTCTTATAAAGTAGCGATACTTCTTCAATCCAGCTTTACCATACAACACCAGATTTGTCTTTGGAAAGTTTAACGTGTGCATGTTAGGCAAACACTGTATACGGCCGTAACAATCAGCTTTTTTTACTTTGGACTTCTTGAGTAACAGCGGACAGCAGCATTTAAGTAGACTGTAGAAAGAAGGAGACGTGCAATGTTGTGTGGAGTCTTTTTGGATGGACGGCGAACACTTTCAGTCGCTGTGGCACTGATAGTAGTGGTGATTGTACCGCGTTTTTAAGAAGACGGCATTCATACAGCACAGAAAAAGGAGACGCGCATCCAGATCGAACGACAGGTCAGTCCAATGACATCAATCATAACGTGCCGTTCAGTCTCATCCCTGACCTGCCTGTCTGTTGGCTGTCTTCCCTTTGCATAGTTTTTCAGGTGTTTTAGTGATGGAGTAGACTATAGATATATAGTATTGAAGACTTCAGATCTTTTATGCAGAGTAGCTTGCAGGAGATACACTACACTGCCGTCAGACTTCTTTGTCTATTTTTTTGCTACAAAAGTTTTTATCCCGGACCACTTCCTGTGCTGGCGCTATGGTACGTTGCTTTTTTTTTCTTCCGTCAAGTGACAACTCCCGTAGAGGGACCCTGTCACAGAGTCAGTTTGATCTCTGTGTTGATCTTGGTTCTTCTCTGCATGCAGCAAGAATGATCTTTTTGGTCATGCCAGTCTAGACCCGAGTAGACCCTAGTACAAAGGGAACATAGACGTACATCGAACAAACCTGCACGTCGGATGAAGGTGGGTGTATCAACCGCCGAGTCGTTTATATCTGCTCTACACTTCTCTCCTCCTGTTTGAATTCCTCGCTTTTTCACCGTCCTCTTTGTTTCCATCCTCTTCCTCAGCTTTCCTCAATCAACTTTCTTTCTCACTCCATTGTCCCCGAATTCCTCTTGTTTCTTTCTCCTGTTTTGGGGTCTTTCCCCCCTTTATTTCTCCTTGGTATATATCATTTCGCTACGACCTGGAGCTATAGCTGTTGTCGGCTGGTTGAAACATCAGGAAGATTGTCTTTTCATCTTTTTGTTTTTCTGCAGTGGAGATGACTGGGGGGGCTGAGGCGGTGCTTTAAAAAACGGTGTCCTTGTTGTGGGAGTGCTATATTTAGGACATTTAGCTTTCTGGTGTATTGAAAGAATATACCATTTGCATAAGGTCTTTGGTTATGTATATATATTCTGTTCCTCTATTCTTTTCTCCTCGAGTCCTTTTCCTACTACCACTAGTCCGTCTATTTTTTTTTTCTTTATTTCTGCCAAACCTCCCTGCAGAGTCCTCTCCGAACGTTTGTAACATCTCTCATAAATTCTTGTCCAAATTTGCGTAATACCTCCTAACAAAGTTGTCGATTTCTACTCAACTTCCGGGTGGAATCTTCTCCGAATATCTGTGAGATCTGCAAACAACCTATTTCCAAGAGACCTGCTTATACAAGCTCTTTTATCGTCTTTTCAGTCTGCTCATTAGATTCCTTGAAAACCTTTTTATTGTTTTTTTAATTCAAATTGAGGCTTTTATGCATAACTGGCATAGACAGACGTCTATCCAAGCTTTCATCACTTCATCGTTGTTTCCCACTTTCGTTATACATAACCGCTTTTATTATGATTACATGTTTGTATGCTGTGATCACTACTTCGTGCAGATGTGTTGGAGCACTCCGAAAAAAAATGATGAATCAAGAGCGGAGCAGTTGTGATTGGGGTCAGTCCGACAACATTAAAACAGTGAAAAACCAATATATATATATAGGTAGCTTCCCCGACACATCTCGGCACACCCTCTTTCTGTATCAGCCTAGATACAGAAATGTCTTCATTTGTCTCCTCTTTCTTGTACAAGCTCTTACTTTCTTTTTATAAAGCCCCATGTTTACAATGATATTTGAATACTATTTCTATGACCACAATAGTTAGTGGGATCAGGCGTATACATGCTTGCCTTGGTATGCAAACTTGTCCAAATCTTTGAGTACTTCATGGTGAAGCGGTAGCGCTGGTAGCGGTAGTGTTGGTGATAAGTTTGGTTCAAAAACAGTTAGACGGACCTGTTTACCAGTGCTTTGTAGGGTTTGGTGGTACTGTCGTACCGTCATTGTTGGGCATGTAGATAACGCTATTCCTTGTTGGTTTGCATTAGAAGGTTTCATATTTTTTGAAAGGAAGTGGGTATGATAAAAAAAGGCACCCACCTCTTTAAGTAAGGAACACTGTTGTTTTTTCTTTACACATTTCACTCGTGTGAAACAATAAACAAAATCATGCCTGCAGGAGGAGCCATCGCCTGTCTTTTGAACGTCAACCGCCCAGTGCTCTACGCATTCGAAAATCTACTAATCAGAAATCCAGTGTTGGTCAAGATCGGGAGTACCTACAAAACTCCTGGTCAGCGGTTTAACCAATATCATTTATGCTACCCTTGGGGGGTGTCTGTGATTTGTATACTCGTTTTATTGCCCACAATAAGCAAAACCCGTCTAGAACATCTCGAAAAATTACTGCTCGAACTCTTGACTGAATACCGGCTAAAGAGCCTAACCCGTTTGTTTGAGTCCCGCCAAGAGTG
Source organism: Chromera velia (assembly GCA_018398765.1). Taxonomy (NCBI): domain Eukaryota; family Chromeraceae; genus Chromera; species Chromera velia. Next base: position 24,249 of record JAHBMJ010001376.1, read on the forward strand.
GCTCGTCAATGTCTCATGGGAACATGTCCTCACAACGTTCCGGAAATTTCATGATGATATTGTGAAGAACGTATACTGAACCGATTCGTATCTTCTTTGGTCCGACTACTACTTTTCTCCAGAGTATGTCTTAGATCCAGGGTAGTACACTCTTCATCGGCTATGCAGCAACGCGTTCATCAATTCTTTTTCAATATTGGCTCGTGACTGTTATGCCTGCTGCTGCTGCTACTGCTGCTGCTGCCACAGATTTTCCCTGTATGCCCCTTCTGCTTCCTCTTTTCTCTGTGACTGCACGCTGGCGGAATCTGCTCTAGCACGCTTTCTCTTTCTGAAGGCGTGTGTGCTGGTTATCACGATTCCTGCGTCAAAAGATTAGCAACAGCTCAACAAGATCGCACGTCATCGGTTGGCAATGGCTTGCTCCTCTGTCTTGGAGTCAATGCAATCATTTAGTTCATTGCCCCTACTGTAATCATTCAGGTGAAAAAGAGAACAAAGATACATCAAAGCCGACAAACACTTCAAAAAAGTCTCTGCCCTCAACAATTTAACAGTGCGGTGCATATGAATCATGCACCCATGAAATTAAAATGCGTCAAAATGAATGAATGCAGTTTGAAAGGAAAGCCAATGCAAAAGCAAATTGAAAGACAACATCGTTTCAACTGCATATGCATTCATGGACGTTCATCACATTTTTGCATGCTAGTTTGCAAACCGACGTACGCGCATGCAACGCGGCCTAGCTTGCTGATGCATCCGTGGCACGCGGTGCGTTAAGCGCGCGGCCTTGGGCGTGGCCTCGATCATGCAGCACGCCCTTCTGCATGGCCTGGCGCCAGACGCGCTTCGATCAAGCTGCCACTTTTCCGTGGCCTTCGGCCGCCATGCCTCCAAAATTCTGCCCTTTCCTTTCAAGACATACGTTTTTTGCCGCCTTGAATCAAGATTATATAAAAATTTTGCGTCTAATTTTCGACGTCAGAGTAGAGAGTGTCAAAGCGGTAAGGTTTATATCACTTCAAAAGAAACTTTAAACCTTTTTGGAGGACTATACTCTGACTTTTAGCCGTACACAACACATAAATTGAGATAACAACACAGATATTAAAACACAAATATACATCATATCCTTAATGTAGGCTTAATACCATATTTTTTTTTGTATTTCTTCCTATTTTTTCTACTATTTTTCAAATATTAAAAAAAAATAACATAAATTCTATATTATATAAGTAGCGGCTTAATAGTCTTGAAGGCTGGGCCACTAGTCTAGGCAGACAACGATGCCTATAGACCGATTAATAATAATAATAATGATGATGCATGATGATGATGATAATGCACGGATTATTGTTATACACGATACTATAGATAAGTTATCAATTCTAAACTTGTCACAATAGGAGTTATACTAGAATTCACTATTTAATGACAGGTAGTAGTATCGCCGAGTAGAGTATCGCGTGGTACTGCGCGAAGTACATATAACTGCACCTAGAATTGCACTGGTTGGAAGCACCAAGCCATGCAGGCAGCAAGTCTGACTCAGCACTAGGGCTTAGAAAAGGTGTACCTCAGAAAAGGTACAAACCAAGAAACTGTACCAGATGCACCTGTTTTGCACCAGATATACCTGATGCACCTGTTTTATACCTAATTGAATGGAATTGGGTGATGTCTGCGTCATGACCATTTAACGCGCCGCAGCTCCGCGCGGCCCATGCATGCATGCATGCATGCAAGCGAGTTGCCAGGCCGTGGTGCACGTGGAACAAGGCCTATATATTGGCCGATTTTGAAATAAAAATCGGTTAAATACAGGGCCGGTCATTGAATTAATGCAAGTATATATGCGCTCTCGGATTTTAAAGCTGCTTTCTGCATGAAATCAAATCTGCTGCATATGTTGACTTCTTCTCTATGTAATACAAATGTTTTATTGGCTACTCTATATAACACAAACGACTATGCACGTATAGCAACAAGAAGCATAAGAAAGCAAAAGGATCAGAACAACAGGTTTGAGTCATGAAGCTGAGCCAGCAGACTGAGTCCGTTTGCATGCACAATGCCAAACGGTTTGCCGGGAGGAAAACAGCTTCGCTCACCTTTAGTAGCAATCTAAGGATAAATGCCAATGCAGTGCCGTACGGAGATTCTTTTCGACATGAAGAAGAGAAGCCTAGAGAGAAGCAGAAACGGCACATATGCGCACAGAATATGCAAATACACGAAGGTACGTTAACACTCTCCCTCTCGGTTGCAGGTAAGGACTTTTAAAACCTGGTGCCGGCGGGTGCTGTTTTCGATTAGCGGGTTCGATCTATCTTGGTCAGTGACTCAGAGACTGCAATTGGCTTGTCCATTTAGTTTGCTGCTTTGTATTAGAGAGTGGAACCATTCCGACGGTCCATTCGCCACTTCCATCTGCTGATGGCTTGACGTCAAGTTTGCATGCCTACATACAGATCTATATCTGTCTTATCTGACTTTCTGTCATGTCACGGCTTGTTGTTGCGTTTGATATTTTTAGAAGGTTTGAAGTCCGTCTGTGGAGTGAAGTGCAGCTTTGAAATTCCTAGGGGCGTTTATACCTTTGTTCGCGTGCCGTTAGTCATACTGGTCCTGCATACCGGTCACTGCGGTGAATCATTTTTCACTGCTCAGACTAGAGAGGGCCTGCAAAGCTACAAGTTTCCCGAGCAGAACGATTTGATTCGTTTCCACACGGGTGCCGATTATTCCTGGGTCGGGATGACGGGACGCGCTCTGGAGCCTCTGGTGGACAGCTTCTTTTCCTAACTACCAGGGTAGGCAGTACATCAGGTTGGTATGGAGAGAGTTCGAGAGTCTGGGGATTAATAAAGAAATAGGACAGCCCCCTGTTGACAAAAACGAAGCCATCAAAGCGAAAGCCACCGCAAAACTAAAAAAAACAAAGCCAAAGCCTCCCTTCCATCCGCCTGTATCTGACAGTGTATCAGACCCGAGGAATTTCCAGGGAAGAAAGACGACATACTGAAGTCGGTTTTCAAGTTGGACTTCGAGTGGGAGAAAGTCCGTGAGAGGTCTGCTCTCTCCTCTTCTTCCTCTTTTTTTTCTTCCTCTTCTTTCTTTTCTTCCTGTTCTTTGTCCTCTCTTGTCGGTTCGGGGTGCGGTTGGGGGGGTAAGTGAAGAGGATAGCCAGGTTATGACGGGGTTAGGCTCTGACCCTTTCAGATAAGACCCTCGCCTGCATGTATATACCCTTGCTCAGAGAAGAAATACAAATCAAGATCAAAAATTTCTTTTGTTTTATTCGATCTTTCTTCTTTTTCTTCTTCATGAAACCGTACCATTTGTCGTTGCTTTCTTTCTGAGTTTGCTCCAAAGGGGCATGCATGCAGTTTGAAGGTTTTATGGACCGTAGGGACAGAACTGGACTACGGTGCAGCACACAAACGATGCCAAACATATTTAAATGCTGTGAATCCATGCAGAAAAAACATTGGGCAAGTCAAAAACGTTGCTTAAACTGGCCTATAAAGAGACCGAAGTCATGGGACAATTGGAAACATGTCCTTTATTACGGACCTTTAATTAGATAATTTTTTTTAAACCTGTTGTCGCCTTTTTGCTCATATTTTGGGCTGTTTCACATAATAAAAGTTTGTGTAGCTAATCTATATCATAAAAAGCTTTTAAGCCTTGAATGAAGCATCTTTTGGCTGCTAGAAACACTAGAAATCCGCCCTAGAAACCTAGTTTTTATAAGGTAAACGGTACACCTTATTTTGCACCTGTTTATCACCTGATTTAAGGTGCAAACTTGTTTTTACACCAGCACCAGCACCTTATGCACCTTTTCTCAGCCTTACTCAGCACCGACTATCCTATTATAGTACTATGACAAAAACCGAACAAGCCAACATGAAGCTTGCTCGCACCTCAGAGTTACCCCTTTAATTCTTGTTGCCCTCCTGTCGACGATTGCAACGAGGAGACCAGCAGGACAAAGAATGCCCCCCCCCGCCCCCCTCCCACAGCCCCTCCCCGACACACACAAACGCACACAAAGGACACGTGTATCCTGTTCAAAGAAAATCTCGCCAGAACACACGGATCGAGAAAACGCTGCGATTGACACACCGAATAATCACATTCCTCCACAAAAACAGAAGCTAGCACGCACCCTGATCGTCATTCTTTTTGATTGGTGAGGTGCATGGGCGAGTGAGTGCCCTGCTGGACATGCAGGCGCTCCTTGCTTCCTCCCCTCCCTTCCTGCCCCCCTCCACATGCGGACGCGCAACTTTCTGTGCATGCACCGTCTGGGCAAGCTGTCGTTTCAAAAAAAGGAGAGGAAGCAGAGCGCACGTCAAGGGAGCGATCGGAAAGGAAGCCCTTGTCATCCGAGTCATTCAAAGGCAGGAAGGAGGCATCAGAGGGGGGTCGAGAGACACGTACAGCGGGAGACAGACCTCTTTTTTTTTTCCTGTTTGCCTTTTCTGTTTGGCCTGACTCTCTCTCTTGTGGCCATCTTCACTCGCTTCCCTGTCCGTCAGTCTGAAGTGCACGCAATCAATCTGAATGCATGTCGAGGTACTGAGAGAGAATGGAAACGGCTTTTTCTTCTTTTCTGCTATGGTGTGCCTGCCTTCCTGCCTGCCTGCCTGTGTGTGCGTTTTCCTGTCTGGTTACCTATCCAGGCTTCCTCGCGTGGTTTCTCGCTGGAGAATTCAAGAATTCAAAGCCGACAGACAGACAGACAGACAGACAGACACAACTAGGCATCTTCTTGATCTCTATTTCTTTCCTGCCTCTGCTATGTTTTCACCTTCTTTCCTCCTCCCGTTTGTGGTCTCAAATTTCTCCCCTGATGTAAATGAATGAATGTATAAATGAATGAGTGAAAAGGAGAATGCGTTGATTCATTCACTCATTCGTTTTTGCCATCTCCCTCGAGGTACGCACGTCTCGATCCGACCGCCTCGCTTCGTCTCTGGCTGCATTTATCTTCTCTCCAACTTCTGACCGACACAAACCGAAGAAGAACAGAGGAAATACACTCTACAGGAACAAGGGAAAAGAAACGAAAAGAAAGAAAAGGAACAACAGAGGGAGGAGACCTTCTACATCCCCCGCACCAACACCCTCCCCTCTCGCTCACTCACTCCCATGTCGATAGAAACAAAATAGGACCCCCCCCCCCNCCCCCCCCCTGCCCTCACTTTCAGGGCTCCTCCCCGAGAGACCCCACAGGAGCCGTTGATGCGCCCTCCCCCCTGTCCCTCTCTCCCTCCTCCACTGTCCTCCAGTGTTTGCCCCCCGGGGTGGGCTTCAGGAGTGCGGAGTCGGCAGGGAGCAGGAACACCGGCCCCGTCATCACATCAGCCGCCCCCGACACCCCCCGCGAATACTTTTCCTCATCTGTTTCTCCGCACTCATCGGTACCCTCCTCAAGTGACAGACCAGCGAACATTCCGGCAAGCTGCGTGTGTGCATTTGCAGCCTGTGTGTTTTCTTTGTCATGCTGCTGAGTGTTGATTCCAAATTGAGGGGTGCGTCCAAGGTGCTGGGGGCCTTTAGGGGGTGATGACAGGGGCGCTTTTGCGCTGGTGGCAGAGTTTGGCAGGGAATTGTTTTCGTTCGATGGGACCGGTGTGGGATCGGGCAGGGTCTGCTGCCTCGCTTTCTGTGCCCTTGTCAGGGGTGATCGCTTCTTTGGTATTTGGGTATTCAGGGGTGTTACCGTCTCTTTCTTACCCTCCGCTGCCGCACCTGGGAGGCAGGGCCCTGTGGTTTGGGGGGGGGACTCAAAAAAATTTCCTTG